>CAUDNR010002591.1:43018-57719 GCA_958430865.1 Entrophospora sp. SA101 | reverse complement strand
GTTTTTTTTCTAAAGATTTCTAGATTGTCTATCCTTACAGTATTTGGAAATTCCATATTTGGTAATAATTCTGACTGGAATAATCAAAAATTCTATATTTATTTATAAAACTAATTTTTACATTTTATCTACTGCGGAACTTTTTATTCATCATTTTTGAGATCCATGTAACTATATAAAAATTTAGAAACTATCTCCAAAATTAAAAATTTGATTGGAAACGCGACATGTTACACTGGGGTGTATAAGCAATTAAAAGATTAGATGTATGTATAGTAAAAGAGAGAAACGATGAATTTCTGCGGCGAAAAACAATTTAATCAAAATTATCACATGATTTATTATAATAAAATCAATTATCTTGAGAACCAGTGATCCAAATTTAATGAAACACGACTCATTAGAATAGTCTTATAAAGAGGATTCGAATAATGGTATTTTAATCTTTGCATCATCAATAAATGGCGAGTTATTGTAAGATGTGCGTTAAACCAAAATATCTCAATAATCAGTGATCCAGATTTTATGAATTACATATCATTAGACTCACCCCATCGAGAGAAATTCGAATGATAGTTATTTTATCCAAAACAGCCAGGTATTGACCGAGTTGTGACAATTTGAAGCTTTTGATTAATTTTTCTGCATGTGCCTGCTGTATGATGTAATTTCGACCATTTCAACTTTTAATTCGACTTTTGACCTCTCAGGTCGAAATATTTAGACTTTTGGGTTTTAATTTCGACTTTATGTATAATCTCAATATTGTAAAGCAAAACAAGGATTGGATGCACATCAAATAATTAATAATTTGCAATTAAAAATCAATACATTTTACTCTAGTACTATCAAAGGTCACGACGGTCCTGTCGGTTCTTATTAGTTATGTGTATTATTAGTATATATAATTTATTAAATTTGTGATTCTTTCAATAGTAATGTTATCTGGCTAAGAAATTTATCGGCTTAACCGGCTAAAGTTTTTCTATCGATTAACATCACTATCTTTGCAACATTTTATTGTACTCTCATTACTTGCAAAACCGACACGACAAACTTTCAAAAAAAAAATTTTTTCGTTGAACCGAATGCGCAGCGGATCTTTAATTGTTTCCACCAGGTTTTAATTTCAGTTTATATTTACAAATAAATTTTGGAAATTTTTTATGATCTCTGTATGTAATGTTTGATCCTATTTTTGCTTTGATGCTTACAAATTCTTCGGGTTATATTTAGTGATATCGGCTGTTGAAAAAACCTTAGCCTGCTGACATCACTATTTTTATTACAACATTTACTTCGAATGAACCACAAAACTATTTACAATATGACTGATCACATCATTTAAAGGAATTAGCAAAATTGTCAAGTTAAAATCGAATTTAATGACTATAATGGGAAAATTGGGGGAGAATACATAAAAAAATCTGTCAAACAATAGAAGATGAGGGTTCTCTGAAAGTTTTGAACTGGTCTCCCTCCTTTGGGCCGAAATCATTATTACTTTAATGGATGACGAGAAAATTAATTTGAATTCAGAAAAAAATGAAGCGAACCGAGATTATAATAAACTAACTACTCTCAGCCTGACATTGAAATTAAGCAGAGAACAAAAAATATATTAATTAATAATCATTGTCATATTGAATACACTTTACTATATTGAGCATGAATCTCGCACATTCAAATCTTTGTATAAATCAACAATAATCCTAAATTATTTTTTACGAAATGTTTATTGGGGCTTTTCTCTTTGTTATAAAACTTACAGGAACTTATAAACCAAAGAATTGGTGAAATAATGAATCACTAGAGCTCGAAAAAACATAAACAAGTAAGCTAATCATCAGTAAAAAAAAATAATTGAAAAGGCTGAAAATTTTTAAACGCTTATTGATAAATAAGACTCGGATTTTTCATTTAATATCTGCAGGATTGCCACTTTCACGAAAAACAAACCTAGAAAAAAACAATAAAAATTCAAAAATGTGTTAATATGGAAAAGAGTAAAGGGGTGAAGAGTAAAAAAGATGACAATGACGATAAAAATGTTGATTTTTATTATTAATTAAAATGTTAAACGGCAAACATTAAATTTAATGCTTGCAATTAATATGTCTCGATTTTGCGGGGGACATGTCTTCAACTAATTTCAAGTAAACATCTTCAATTAAAAATGTCTCTAATTCCTTTAAATTTTTTACTAATTTAGTATTTTTTTCGAAAACGAACCTCTAATTAATTTAATTGGATTTAGGCCAGAAAACTGACTTGGCCACCTTTCTATAATTGATATTTCCTATTCTTTCAACATTTGAGAAATAATCAGCAACTAGAGGATGATATTGTTCAATTAAAACGACAACTAAAATATTTAAACGAAGATAAAGAAAATAATCTTGAACAGCGAATACTTATCCGGTAGCTTCAGTATAAAGTTATATTGAATTAGAAAAGTAGAAGCCTGAATTAATTTAGGAACAAAATGTAGTCCAAACTCGAAAATTAGAAAGTGAAATTCAACAAATCAAATTAAACCAGAACAATCAAGTGAAGGTGAAAAAATGAAAAAGTAGGCAGTATGCCCCATGTTATATAGTTACGAAAAAAAATAAATTATTTGTTTTGCCGTTTATTAAATAAAAATTAATATATTAATATTGTTTAATAACCCATCCTAAAATATACATAATAAATTATAATAAGATGAAGATTTTTTTCTTTGGAAACATTCAAGGAAATAAATATTTTTTAAATGGCCCAAGACGCAAGCAAATCGCCTTCTTCTCCATTAATAAAAGGTTGCTCGATTGTTTTAATCATTAGATCACCACAAAGAATACATTCCGATGCAACCAAATCATCTAATTCATCCTTTAATTGATCTACCTTAGGCACAACAACTGCAACGTCGTCTCCAGTGTGAGCTGTAGTTTCTGGTAATATCAAACCTTTTATTCGATCCAGACCTCCTGTTGCAGTAGTTGGTTTTACATGTGCTACTACATCTTGTGATGGTTTTGATATTTCTTTGGCTATTAGTTCTTGTAATTTTAAAACTCTTTGTAATTGACGTGCATTAAGATGTTTTTCCGCCTAAAAATAAATAAATACAAAATTCAACAATAGTAATACTAATTAAATTAACAATAATGGCTAATTAATTAATTACTTTGTTTATTAGACAGTCTGCATGAAAAGCATGTTGACATGGAAATATATAGAATTGTCTTGTTAATAATGGATAATCGCACAGTGAACATTTTTCTGCCGTTGATACAACTGCAAATCTTTATATATAAATAAAATTTGATTCAATAAAAATAAAAGAAAAAATAAAATGCCAAAAAAAAATTTATAAATAAATAATATATTTTAGACATACCGACATCGTAATTCTCGTATATCTAATCTAATACCTTCGGCACTTTTAGTTGCTTCATCCATATCTCTTTTTAATTCCTCAATATTTGCATTATATTTTTTAAGTGCCGAACATATTTCACTCTATTATAAATTGAAATCATTATTATTTATTTTAATTATAATAATGACAATAAATAATAATCAATTAAAATACCTTAAAATCATCAATAAGAACAAAATCGGGAAAGAACGGTAATATATCTTCGATCTTAAGTATATCACTATTTTGTAGATAGTTCATTGCACTATACAGCAAATTTAATATAATTAAATAAATGTATGTATGGTTTAAAATAGATATTAAATAGCATACTAATCTAAATTATTAATATCGCTGTCTTGGTAAAAAAAAAATATTTACGTTTTTATATCTCGTTTTTTCTCTACTACATGTCTAGCTATTTTTAGCCAAAGTTTTTTCCTTAATTCTTCGTCTCCTTCTGGTTTTTCAGCATTGATTGCAGCAAGTTCCAAATCATTATCCTAAAAAAATTATTTCTTGTTTAATTCATATCTATCCGATTCCGATTTTAACTACAACATAAATCCATTCACACCTTTAATGCCAGATCAACTGCTTCTTCATAAAGTTTCATATTTCTATAAATATGCACACAACTTTGCATTCTTCCATTTTGACTACAAAGCCTTAATGCATAATCCATATTGTAGTATGGTTCTTTTCCCTAACAATTACATATAATTATATTATTTATATTGAATTTAATTTTAATTCATATTAATATTAATATTGATTATCACCTCTGTTGCCAAAAATTGTAATAAAGCAGCTTCATCACGAGTTGGCTGTGTGGCGTAAAGTGTTAACAGAAAATTGTGAATCGCAGGATCAGTATTATTTTGTTGCTGTACCACATATTGTAAATATCTTATAGCTTGGTTCTAAATAGGGGTCAAAAAAAATTTTTTTTTTTTTAAATAATAGCTAGAAAAAAAAATTTGTAGATACCAACTAAAAAATTAATAACCAACTTGTGTGACATTTTCTGGTGCATTTGAGTGATCATATTTCAATAATGCTGGCATTAGATTTCTTGGATTAAGATTTGGTTGTCGCATCCAGACATTAACAGTTTCATATGGTGCATGTTCCATTAATATCGGTGCAAATTTATAGAATGTATCATTAGAAGCCTTTAACGTAAACAAAAAAAAAAATTTAGATTTGGGTTATTTTTTAAAATATTTGGAAAATATTTATTTTATCAAAATACCTCTTTACTCAACACATCTAAAGCTTGTTTATAATCAGATTCATAAATCCAATGTGAAATGACTTTTTCATAATCACCTATTAAAGTAGCATAGAAAAGCAATTCTTTCACGCGTCCATGACTAGCAATAAGATTATATGTTGTAGGTCGATCCAAGTGTGACTATATAAAAATTTCAAATATTAGTTTATTTAATATCATACATTTATTTAAATTGTTGATTATTAATTGTTATTGATATTTTTTTTTACTTTATTTTGTTCAAGAAATTCTCTGAAATCTTCCTCTAAAAATTTTAGATCCTCCTTATAATCGTTGACATCCTCAGATCCAACACTTGATAAGGTTGAAGAATCTTCTAGCATATTAAGCTTGTTTAAATATATTTCAACAAGCCAAGTTGAAATCATTGTTTTTTGAGTCAGATCCTAAATTAAAATAACAGTAATAATGACAATAATAATAATGATTAGCATCAGTGTTAATTATATTTATAAGTTATATAAGCAAGTATGTTTAATGGGATTACCGTTCGTCTTAACTTATTCAGTTTATTCAATAAATAAGTTCTTAAAGCATCTCTTTGATCACGTTCAACAAATTTAAGTGCCACCTCTTCAAATGGCACAGTAGATTGGGCATAATAATTGGCGGATTGTGTGAATCGTCCTTGCGAGAAATAATAATCTGCTTGTGTAGTTAAAACTTTGTCGCATTGAGCTTGATTCTGTTTTATTTTAATATCAAACATCATTAACAATTAAACTTCAAAATCATATTTTCCCAGTCATCATTTTTCTCCAGTCATCTTTGTGTTAATATTTACCTTACAGTATTTCAATGCTATATCAAACTTTTGTTTTTCCAAATATAATTTCCATACATCTCTATCCTCTTTATTTATAATAAGTTCAAATATCGATGAATCTGTATAAACCCAAAAAGTGTTTTTAACAGTATCCACTGTCATTGTACGAACTTGTTCACCTGCTTTCTATAAATTTATAAATATGTGGTTTTTAAAAATTACCACATTTATAAGAACAATAAACACACACCACACTCAAAAATAAATTTCAACTTGGCGAAATATTCTAACTTACAAGTGGAATGATTTCATCATAAACTATTGCATCATTTAATTGACATATTGCTCTTATACGTTCCTGGTATAACATTATAAAATGGAATTCGGTTAGAGCAATGGATAATGGAATCTCTGATACTACTGAATTTGGATCATTTTCAGATGGTGTTGCTGGATAACTAATAGAACACGTAAAAAAACAATGATTACTATTATTCCACCGGGAGGGGGAGGAATAATTGAAGAAATCAAATAAACGTTGCTTACGGTAATAATTGTGCAACGTCAATTACACTATCACCAACATCTTGTGACCCAAAAACAAGATTACCATGATATATACCAGGTCCTATTTTAATAAATTAAGTAACTGATAAGTTATCTATAATTGGAATCTCGCAAAGAAAAAATAAAGTAATGCCCAATTTCATCTAGAAATGGTAATTTGAATTTTTGAAAACAACCTGTCAACCATGCAAAGGTTTTAGCAGATCCTTGATCATTATATGGTGCAAAAAAATGTAATTCGCTGTATGGTAGATCACCAGGAAGTTCCTGGAATCCTATAAAAAAATTAATCGTAAATATTTTTTGAAAATGAATTCAAACAATAAAACTTATATTCATTTACCAGGATTAGATTCATATTTAGAGAATAAACTTTCAAACATTGCACCACTATCAATATCTGCACTAGGATTTGCATTACCAATAAATTGATAAATTCTTGTGGGTGTTGTGGCTACCACAAAATATTTACGTGGTATACCGGGAAATTGTTCAAAACGCAGTCCAGTAATTGGCAAATTTTCGTTAATTGAATAAATCTACATATAAACAATATTTTTTTGATTTAATAGTATCCTGAATAATATTAACAGTATTGTCATTATTAGTAATAATAGTAAATGCATATTAACTTGTTTACAATATTTCTCTTCTTTCTTAAAAAACTCTTCAGTTGGTTCAATCTCTGCTTCATAAATTAATCCATTACGACTTCCAATCAAAATCTTTTTTGTGGAAGTATCTGTTGGCGTTACTGTGAATTTATTCCAACCAACTGATTCAATTATTATTCCCTAATAATAACAACAATGATTTTAATAATTAATGGTGAAATAATTATCATTGATAATAAATAATTCAGATTCATGTATATAAATAACTAACTTTAAATTTGGTAAGTGCTTTGGCTTTTTTCCATTTCTCAACAAATAAATAAAAGTTTTCTCCCTGTTCAGTTGTAATAAGTAAATGTCTTCCAGTTGGATCAAAAAATATCTTGTAGATTTTTAATTCACCGGGTTTCTTTGGAATTTCAATATCTTTAAAAACAAAATAATGGTTCAAATCTGGTTTTTTTTTATATATATATTTGAAGGGAAATATATCCAAATTAATTACCCTCTACGTCGTGTGCTTGTTGTAAATCTATTCTCAATATATGGTTAGTCTCTAAAGCCATTATAAGAATTTCATTAGATACTGCCATTGCTACTAAAGATGCCGGAAATTGAAATTGAACACGATCCAATGTAAAAACATTTGAAGATTCCTCAGCTAAACCAGTAGTAACAAATCCTTCCAACTAAATCAACCAATTTATATTTAGAAAGTTTTACTAACTAATAAAAATAAAATAAAATAAAAAGACAAACCATAACGGGCTCAAATCCTAAAGATTCTGGAAAAAAACTTCCAGAATTCGTAGCATAATATGGATTTGAGGGTTCATTTGTATTTTCAATGTAGTCTTCAATTAAAGACATTTTTTATCCTAAATTAATTTTCTCAGAGAAGGAATTCACTACACAGTTACACTAGATGTTACATTTTAGTATTATAAACTTTTAAAAGCATTTAAAAATTCTACTTTAAAAAATATACACACAACAGAAACATGGTGGCTCATCCAACTACCGAGTGGACCCAACTTCAGGATCGCTTTTATAGGTTAGTGGCAGCATTAATTAATCTGTAGAAATTTCAACAATTTACGATAATTAAAATTACTTTTTAATTCCTCGATAGAAAACAAGAAATTTACACAATGTTGTGGAAGCGTATGGATCTATCAAAATATATGATAGCAGGTGCTCCATATGGAGGTCCGATAGGTAATAAATACATTTTTTAAATTATATGACGGTGATGTTTTTTGAATTCACCGTAATAAATGATATTTTTTAATTATTACTTAGCAATGATACGCGACGATAAAAAAGTTATATTATTAGAAAAGCAACAACCAGTAAAGCCTACGATATATTTATACACTTCTGCAGGAAAATTAATGGAACAATTACAAGTAATAATAAACCACCCAATTGTCAAGTTTATTTAATAATTATTTGATTACTTCGGATAAATTCGTTAAATTCGTTTTTATTTTAATCAATGGATTCCAAAATTTCATTGGTTGAAAAACTTATAAATTAGTGGGACAAAGGTAGAATTATTTCGATGGGCTGGACTGATAGGGAGCAGTTGATTGTGGTGTTGGAGGATGGTACAGTTAGATTATATGATATTCATGGAGAATATACACAATGTTCACTTGGAAAAGTGGGTTTCATTTTATTAATTAATTAAAAACAAAATAATAAAATAATTTAAGGAGTTTATTTTATATACGTGTGTATATGTTCTATTATTATTATTACGATAGGAAGCAAAAGATCATTCTGTTATTGATTGTCAAATATGGGGGACAGGATTAGTAGCTTTAACAGGAAATTTCAAGCTTATAGAACTTACAAATTTTGTAGAGCCAAGACCAAAACTTATGGCAGATCCAGGCATGTAATATAATTACTATATAATTACATTTACAATATATGTTTGTATATATATATATATATATATTTGTATTAATTTAAGTAATTATGAATATTTAAAGGTCTTAATGAACCACCTCATAGTTGGACAGTGATACAGCCACAATACTCTTTGAGTCGCCATGTGGAGGTATTGTTAGCAACTGGTGCCACTATATTAACTGTAGATGCCAAAGAAGCTCAGGATCAAGTACATATTGATTGATTTACACCTATTTGTTATAGTTCATAATTCATTATACAATTATTTCAACTGATTTTTCCTTTCCAATAGTTACTTCAAAAAGGCCCTTTTACCAAAATGGCAGTATCACCAAATGGCAAATACCTTGCTCTTTTCACAGCCGATGGCAAACTTTGGGTTGTATCCACTGATTTTCAAAAAAATTTAACCGAATTCTCCACCAAATCTCAGGTCTCTCCTCAACAATTGGTTTGGTAGAGTATTTTTTTTCTTAAGGCATTTGTTATATTGTTAATTGAATTTTTGTTACTTATGAACATTTATCATTTAGGTGCGGTGCAGATTCTGTCGTTTTATATTGGGATACAATTGTTTTGATGGTTGGTCCACTTGGTGATTGGATTAAATATTCTTATGAGGATGCTATTTATCTTATTCCAGAAATCGATGGAATTCGTGTGATAAGTAGTGACAAGTGTGAATTTTTACAAAAAGTTCCAAGTATGTCTTATATTTAAATATAATATTTAATTAATATTTATTATATTTGTTTATTTTTAAAAACATTCACTCACCACTTATTTATTTATGAAGATGTTATTGAAGAAATTTTTGGAATTGGATCTACTGCACCTGCTGCTATGTTATTTGACGCTTTAGATCATTTTGAAGTAAAATACATGTCATGGATTTTATTTATTAAAGAAAATTTTGTGATTTTTTTTTTAATTCACATACATGTATATACATAGAAATCTAGTCCAAAGGCAGATGAAAACATTAGAGCCATACGACCAGCACTAGCTGATGCTGTTGATGCATGTATTGAGGCAGCGGGGTATGAACTTAATCAATATTGGCAAAAAAGTTTGCTTAAAGCTGCAGCATTTGGCAAAACATTTATGGAATCGTACAATGCTGACAAATTTGTAAATATGTGTCAAACTTTACGAGTGTTGAATGCAGTTCGTTACTATGAAATCGGAATTCCTGTAACATACGCACAGTAATTATTGATTGGTTTTTTGAATGATTTTACATATTTATATATATGTTAATAATTTTTTTAAAAAAAAAGATACACACGAATTGCACCTGATTTTCTGATTGATATACTGAACAATCGACATCATCATTTATTAGCATTACGTATTTGTGAATATTTAAAAATGAGATCTGATAGAGTGCTTGTTCATTGGGCTTGTGCAAAAGTAAATTTAGAATATATACAATTATCAACATAATTATAAATATATTTTGTTGTTTAATTAGGTGGTTCTTTTTTTTTATTTAGATTAAGAAATCGAGAGATGATGAAGAAACAATTTGTCGTATGATTGTTGAAAAATTGGCAAATAAACCAGGTTTATCATATGCAGATATTGCAAAGACTGCACATAAAGTCGGCCAGCCAAAATTAGCAGCAAAGGTTAATCAAATATTTTTTTAAATATTCTTTATAAAAAACTGACTTATTTATATTATTAAAAAATTTATATAGTTACTTGATTATGAACCTCGTGCTGCTGACCAAGTTCCATTGCTTACAAGTCTACAAGAGGACGAATTAGCATTAATTAAAGCAATTGAAAGTGGCGATACTGATTTAGGTTAGTGAAAATTATAGCAACAACAATAATTTATTTCTTTATGATTCAGAAGATGCTATTATTGTTATTGACATTGTTATCGTTGTTAACTAACAACAATAATATTTTATGTATGTTTAGTTTATTTAGTAATATTTCATCTTAAACGAAAACTTAAGGGAGGGGAATTTTTTAGAATAATTAATAATAAACCTATGGCATGTAATTTATTCGAAGTTTATTGCAAACAACAACAAGATTATAAAACCTTGGATGATTTCTATTTACAAGATGATCGTCGAGTGGAACATGCTAGTATTTTTATTATAGAAAGTTATGAACAAAAGGTCAATAATAATTTTTCATTTTTTAAATCAAAATGGATGATTTTTTCATTTATTAAAAATGGCTGGTTTATTATATTTAGGAGATTGTTGAAAGAATAAATAAATTAAAATTATCACAGAAATATTTTCACGAAGAGAAAGAACGTTCATTTGAAGCAAAGGTACAGAAACAAATCATAACCTTTATCATAATATATAAATTAAAAAAAAGGTTTTTATATGTTTGATCATTCTCCGCTATTTTTAGGCTATTGATGAATATATAAGATTATTGCAAACTCAAATACAATTAGAAAAGGATATAAATCAACCATTTGTTGATTTATCTCTAAGCGAGACTGTTCATAAATGCATTATTACTAATAATCACAATAAAGCAAGTAAGCTCAAGTCAGATTTTAAAATACCTGATAAAAGGTTTTGGTGGATTAAATTAAAGGCTTTGGTGGAAATGAGAGGTTGGGAGGAATTAGATAAATTGTCAAAATCAAAAAAGTCTCCTATTGGTTATGAGGTAAATATTTATAAATTTGTTATTTCTTACAATTAAATATTATTTAACTTGTTTTTAATTATTTGGTTACTATAAATGTAGCCATTTGTTGAGGAATGTATCAAAGCAATGCAACATCGAGAAGCTTCTAAATATATACAAAGATGTGACCCAGCTGTAAGACCAGGTTTATATATTAAAATTGGTGACTTTAAAGCTGCAGGCCAAGAAGCCCTGACTTTGAAAGATGTTCAATTACTTCAGTAAGTATAAGATAATTATCACTTTTTTATGCTTCCTCAGATTGTTGTTATTAAATATTTATCTAATTTATAATTATATTCATTCATTTATTTGTTACAATAGGGAAATAAGAAACAAATGTACTGATCCTATTTCTTCACAAGATTTAGATGCTTATATTGCACAGTTAACTTCTCGATAAATTATTTATAAATTTATTATTTTTATGTATAATAATATGTAAATTTTATTTAATGTTTAAATAATTTAATATATATTTTTTAAGCTTTTTCAACTAAAGAATTTTCAGTGTCCATTTTTTTATCACATATTTCTATTATTCTAGTGTCATATTCTGACATTGTGATAGTCTAATCCAACAGCTAATTTGAAAATGTATCATAATTATCATTTAAACTTCCTTGTTCTATATTAATGTTTTAAAAACAAGTAACAAAAAAAAACGAGGTAATTTTTCTAATGGATAAAAGACTGAAGATCTAGATTATTTATTTTTTTATATAATCCTTGTTGTTATTTTCTTAATCATGCCAGTAACATAATTATTTTTTAAAGAATATTGATCAGATATCAGATTCTAATATTTACCCAATTTGGCATCATTTGACCAGTAAAAAGAGAACCAATAGATTATATGTAAGCAAAGAAAGATGGGACCCTAAATTAGCACAAAAGAATTTTAAAAACATGCACAAACATAACAGCCTGATAGTTTGATTGGCATAGTGGTGCAGTCTTGCAATTTTTTTATTGTATATTTTAAATACAATTAATCATATGTCTTTAATAAAACAAACATGACTTAGCTATTTAATCATTTCCTTGTATATGAATGCCTCCATCCAACAAATATTCACAATGGTCATGATTATTATTCAATGTATTTGATATAATCATTGGCATAACAAACAATTGCATCACCCAAGCAGTAATGATACCAAGGCCATGCATAAATGAAGCTTTAATAATGCCTGTCTACCCAGATCTCTAGGGTTCACAAAATAAATTATTTTTCCTGATTATCAATTATGGTTCCTTATAATAAATCTGATGTTGATCACAGGTATCAGATTTAATAAAAATTTCCTATCACTAACATGCGAATACCCCTTATAACCAATAGGACTTTTTCCTACAGATAAAGTCCATCACACATGTCGGAAGGCTTTAGACAAAACTTTCTCTTATCTCCCTCTCGTACCAGGCTTGGCTGTTTACCATATGAGCATTGATAACTGATAGCTGGTGCTTGTGTGGTGTTTGCTTGTTGGTAGCATGCCAACTCACCAACAACCCTACCCCAATTAAATAACAAGTTCAGTTAGTCAAATAAAAATTAAAGAGAAACAGAAAAATTATGAAAACAATTAATTTATATGGAACATACCAAACAAAATCTGAACCATTTTATAACTTTTTTCTTGTTGGCCATATTGCTGACAAATATATATATAATCATGTGATGATTTTAATCTGGGCAAAAACCCATCCAGTCCCCTACCCAAAATTATAAATTTGTTAGTATCAGAGAAACAAAGCATTTAGGAAAATGATTATACAAAACAAACACTATTTTATAGTTGGCTCGGTCTAAAGACCTCCTAAATTTTGAGCAAATTTTAAAAGTATAGAAGTCATTTTCTGTCCTACATTTTAAAAAAATGGTGTTATTAGTTGATAGAATAGGTCTTTAGTTTTAATGTAATAATGAGATATTCTCAAAAAAATTCTTTGTTGTAGAGTTCTATTCTTTTTTAAAACATGTACTTTACTATGCTCGCGAGGAATTTGTCCACTAAGATCATTGCTAAATTTAGACTATTTTTTGATCATCCTTACTAAATTTAGACTAATACTCGACCATCATATCTAAATTTGGCAGTAAGGAAAATAATTTTTTAACCAAAATCACGTGAAACCCTTTTTTTAAAAAATTTTATTGCATTTTTGAACAAATCACGAAATTGCTATTTTTGAAATTTGTCCACATAGCACAGCAATAGGGGGTCTTTAGACCGAGCCAACCATACAACTTTCCTCTTAACATCAGAGTCCAAATGCAATTTCAGAGTCACCAACCTTGCTCTGAATTGTAACCTCCTGTGCTTGAATAAGTTGCAGATTCTCTTAATATTCCTCCAGAGTTGTGACAGCTTGGCCACAGAGCCATCATTGCCATAGAGTAGGATTGTTGCAGGCAACTTTTCAGCCAGCAGCCAGTTCTGTGAGGGAGGATTAGTGAAAGTATCATTGACAATTGATGCAGTCTCAGTAAACTCAGGCATAGCTCCCCCCTGGCATTTGGTTGCATCATTGTATCTTCAGGGGATGCAAGTCAGATTAGCCTTACGTACATGAGGAAGATGAGAGAATGACTGTAAAGTGTTCAAGGCAGTGTGCGTGCTTCAACACCTGCCAATTTCCGATAATCAAACATTGCATATTTGAAATGTTTCTTTTTCAATGGTGTGTTGCCTTGACATCTTGTAGTTAATATTAAATTATAATAATATTAATATTATTAATGATTATGAAAAGCAAAATACCAATCGTTCGTTATTGATAAGGATTTTATAATTACCCAGCAAGATCTGCTCCGCGTTTTGATTCCAATTAATATTTATAAAAAATATCAATACAAATAAAAAATAGTACCTCTGGTTAGTTATTAGCAACACTCATGTGTTTAGTCAAGAAAAAAAAACAATAATGTCAACAAAAAAAACATATGTGCAACACCAAGTGCCAATAATAAATAATTAATGATGCAATCAAATAAATTACTTTTTTAATTAATAATAAAAAATCAGGAAACAAGAAATTTTGCATGCATATTCTACAGGACCTAGGCCACAAGCTATGTATACTTATTATGTGTGTTTTCACGTAATTGGTTTCTGAAAATTTTCTGTAGCGTACTATTTAATCTAATAAAATATACTTGAATCTACTAAAACAAATAAACAAAGGATTAATTTATTATATTAAAAAAGAAATAAAGAAACTTTAAAGTATATAAAACATAAATCAGAATCAAATCTTAGTGAAAATGTGGGAAAAATTGATAATAATAATGATATAATCCAGTAAGAATCATTTAAAAAATAAAATTATTCTTTCCTTGAAACTCACCTTAAAAAAATTAGTTTACTGACACTAACTATGTTACTTTGCCAATAGAGTTGATTATTTTGTGATAGGATGGGCCTTGAAGGAAAATCAAATTTATGGAAAAA
>CAUDNR010002591.1:4633-26634 GCA_958430865.1 Entrophospora sp. SA101 | reverse complement strand
AGGAGAAGTTTGACAAAAATGTATACGAAGTTCTTTTAAACTTTTTGATAATTGATTTCTCCAAGACATTATTTTTTATGATACGTTTTAATTTTTGGTGTTATTTTAAATTACTAAATACTGTAATGATCGACGTTGTGTAATTCTAAAAAAAAGATTCTGTACATTATATTAATATTAATATTCATTTATATTTTTAACTAAATGGCTCTATTACAGGCAAATTAATTATAGGACTTTGTCCACCATACTTTTTTATTTATAATAATAAATAAGGAATACTGCTAACTAATTTACATGATGATGATTTGAATTTTCTTCCATTTTATTTTGTCCAAAACAAGTTTTGACACCAATCAAATTATTTTTACAAGTGAATTAAATTAACAATAATAAATATCTTTGTTGCCTCATTCATTTACAATATTATTATTTGTTGTTTCTCCAACTAATTGACTAATTTTCTTGTAACCTATTTGGTAATCTAATCCTTGAGTATAGGTTGATTGCCTTCAGCTTTGTATACATATCCTTTTCCATTAAGATGTATTTCAAGAATATCTGGGTCCAAATTTTTATATATTTGTCACACTTACATTTTAGTGATTTTGATCATAATGCTGACTTTTTAATTTTTCAGCTGTAAATTTTGGATCTTTCTTGGTTTATGAATTCTTGACATTGTCATAATGAGTTTTTAGCAAATATAAAAGCTCATAACATTTTTTTTTATGACCAATGTTTAGCATGTCATAAAATAGAGCACTGATTTTTCTTCCTTTGCCCATATATTACCTTCTTTAAAAATCGGTATCACTTTTTACCTTATAAATTAAAATCCGAGTTTCTGACAACTCTGTCTTATATGAGGATCAGAGTTCAAAATAGGCATTTTTACCTTATATAAAAATCTCAGTTGAGCAACAAATCAGACAAAGTGAATATTTGTATTACCAAATTTCAGGTATAAAACTTGTCATCATCAATGTAATTAATAACTTGTTTTAATATTAATTAATTGATACATATATGATTTTGTCTTGTGATTTATTAAAAATACAATATCTATAAATGAATTATTTTATTGTTTTTGACCATTTTTGACCCAACATGAATTCCTCCGAATGAACTTGCAGAATATTATATAGATTATCAGTGGTAACAGAAATGTTTCTTATTGTTTCTAACCATTTAGCCAAAATTCCTAATGTAGTAGCAGTTGTAGTAGCTTGACAAGTTTTGCTCAGAATCGTAATATAGCTTTACAGTATTAACTATAATTGAAATATTGTCAACGCTTATCATTGACTTTATTTTTTATTTTTTATTGGAAGGTAGAAAAACGCGTAACTTTTTTTAGTCAAAAAGATCTTTAGAGAAAAAGTTATTATTACACAAAGCAAACATAACACAATTTATTGATGATCAATTACATACAAATTGTATTAATTACCAAATAATTACCATTATATGATATAAGCAATTTTGTCACTTAACAAACTTTTCCTAGATGATAACATATGCAGGACATAAGTTCTGACAAAATTTAATAAATGGATCCTCTATTTTTAGAGGAGGCAGGCCTACATCAAAAACAGCTCATGAAAGAAATCCATCCTTTTTTTCTGTCCAAAACCTTTCATTTATTCATTTTTGTTGCTTGATTTTTTTAAAAATAGATCCTTAATAATAATGTTAATTTTACCCTTCTTAGAAAATAATGGTTTAACATTATTTGGAACATCTTTATAGGAAACCAATGTTTACCCATTGAATATATGATGAGATGTTTTAATATTTATCTTCTAATTTGTTAGATGAGTTCAAGGAACAATTAATGAATCAAATGAATTATTGAAAGAAGCAGATAATCCAAAATGTAGTTGTTTTGAAAATTGCCTTGCATGTCAAGCATTATACTCTTCAATGCTTGTATAATATTACATTATAATAAGGCAATAAAATATATTTTATATTTGATATATTTCTAACTCCTTGATTTTTAATTTTTTGTTAAACATGGTTAATGCAAAATATGGACATAATGACAAACAATATTGCTCAACCAGTAATATATCATTAGATCTTCATCAAATTCACCAGTAAGAGTGCAAAAATATTGCCAAGTTATAACATGTAAAGGTTGACTATTTCTGCATATGACATATACTGTAATTATCATTTGGTAAACTATTCAGTGATCTTACATATTAATGCCTTAACTCTTGAGTTTTGCACCATTATTTGCTCACTAGCTTCATAACTTTCAAAATAACAATACATTTTCATCATTATTTTCAACATAATCTTTCAAGATTGTAAAAATAAAAAAAAAATCAAAACAATGGGTGTTGCTTGACAGGGAAAAGGATTGGACAGATTGATAATTCATCCGATTAATAAAGTCACACCAAACTTACTATAGAGGATGAAACATGATCTTACAGAAACATGTTAATACAAAGTAAAAAAATAAATGAGCAATTGATTATATTTTAATTCCAAGTTCTAAATGAATTTCCCAAAACTCATCTTTAATAATATCAACATGTAATATTGGAACAACATTTTTTCCCCTTGTAACTTCTAAACCTTTTTGATTTATGGTTTTTTCTTCAATCTATTTATAAGTGATAGAAATAGAGATATTAAACATTGTAATAATATAACATTGTAAAATAACACATGCATATTTATATAAAATACCTTTTGATGAATTAATAAAGAACCTTTACGAAACATTTCTGGTAATTTATTATAATTTATATTAAATTTAGAAAATAATAGTTCATTTTTATCTGATGAAACTGTTCCCTAACATTCATTAAAAAGTAATAAATAAAAGCTAGTTAGTTGCTAATTGAAAAAAAAAATTTTTCTGAGAAATTAAAGGTAAATGCTCACTTTTAAAAATTCTTCTGCTTCAGATTCAGATTTACCAGAATTTACCAAGGCCCAAAAGCATGTATTATATAGATTATTTATATGGCCTTATTATAAATTATTATTATTACTACATTGTAAATATTATTAGTATAATAATAATTCATTAAAGAATATTTACAATCAACCTGTCTCCAAGATAAATAATCTCGTAAATTATTATCACTAGGATAAATTACGATTCTACCATCAAATGAGGGTGGATATAATAATTCTTTTGATGGAAGATAATCTTTCCAATAATATACATAATTAGAAGAAAATTGACTAACAATTACTGATAATATTTTACTAGAAAAGAGAAAGGAGAATGAAAGTGAGAAAAGAGAAAAAAATTATAAATATATGTACATAAGATTACTTACAATTCACGTCTTCCATAAAGGTTGCAATTTTTTTTGAACACAAAACTATTTATAAATATTTGTTAATAATATATTAATATATCATTTACTATTATTTTATGATTCTGTGATTATTACCTATATTCATCACTTTGTCCATATGCTAATATTATATCATGAAATTCATTCATAATTGATTGTGCACACTTATTCATAAGATCTAAAGCTGCTTTATCATTTGGTTTTTCAAATTTATGCTTATCCGAAAACCTATATCAATAGATCAGTTGGTTACTTGTGTAACAAGTGTATAATTTCTATAACTGTTAAATTTTCTTTTTGTTTTGTAATTTACTTGTGAAAACCTCTTACACACTTTTGAAATAAGAACATAAATATATAAATGAGTTATATAACACTTACAGCATCTCCAGCATCACCTATTGAATAGCTTGCTGCTAATCAGTAAGTCCTACTGCCAATCCAGATCCTAATTGAATGAATCTGCTAAAATTATTTAAGATTAAGATTGGAGTTACTCTTATTATTATTACTATTACTATTTTTTTTAATGTAGGCTTTATAATTGTAATGCTTATTCTATATACAATAAGAATTATCATTAATAGTATGCGCAACAACATTCGTTTAACCATAGATCTCACAATGTTATTATTATATACAATAAGAATTATCATTAATAGTACGTGCAACAACAATTCGTTTAACCATAGATCTCTCAATATTATTACATACAATAAGGATATCATTCATAGCAGTAGTTACCATCAGTTGATTTTTTTTGATGGTCGCATAGCAATGATTCTAAATCTATTTTTTGAAACAGACAAATAAATATCGAGACAATGTTATTATTATATACAATAAAAATTATTAATATACAATAAGAGTATAATAATAATGCCTCGCATAACAATAATTCAACCATAGATTCATTTAAATACAATGTTAGAAATCTGTATTATGAATTATTTGAAGTGAATGTATAAAATGTAATAAACTAACAATTCTAATTATATTACTCAAAGATCTTTATTTCTGCTCATTTAACCCTTCCTTCTATTTTAAATATAATGTAGATCAGTAAAACAAATCTCTCATCAAAACCTAACTAACTCTTGTGCGAGCCAATAGTACCTTTGTTGTTGCAACATTTGAAAGTCCAACACATCATTTAAAGAGGTATTAGCAAAAAAACTTAATGTATAATTAAAATGAAACTTAATAGAAATGCACTTTTTTGAAAAAGATCAATGAAATAAAACTTTAGACGTAAAAAATCTTCACCGCTACTTTTCTTTCATCTTGGGAACCAAAATTTTTTGTCAAAAAAATGTATTTATTTTATTTGAAAAGTTTACAAAACATTATTTTGTTATATAAAAACGTTGAATTTATGAAATCTTAGTAACATTCGTGCCCTATACAACCACGTGATATTTGTAACATGTGAGCAATTATTGAATGGTTTTTAATTGGTCGAAATTTTAAAGGTAGTAAAGGTTCCTTTGATTATCGTGTAAACTAATTGGGACATTCAAATTTTATACGACGTCCATGCTATATTAATTGATTAGTTGAAATGGAATGAAGAACAGGTTTTAAATCATAATGATCTAATTTCAATCAAGGTTGAAGGGGGCTTTTTTTGTAAGTAGTATAAAACAATTAATTTACATATATGTTTATGTTTGTATATTTGGTTTATCTTTTATTTATTCAATTATGTTTATATAGATGTACAGTTTTTTGAAGATGCCAAAACTGATTATGAAAATATAATTGCAGAAGAAAATAATCGTTTGCCTGCTCAATCAGGAGAAAGGTATCATGTTATAAATAATGAAGATGATAGTAATGACCATGATAAAACTGGCAAAACATGCATAATTAAAAAAGTTAGATCAAATAATTGTAATGATGAAAAGATTTATGCTGCTAAAATTATCCATGTCAGTGATGCAAAATATGACAAAAACAGAATAATAGAGTATAGAAATGAAATTGATATTTTGAAAATATTGGACCATGAGAATATTATAAAGGTAGTTGATGATTATTTTGATGAAGAGAATATAGTAATTATTTTACCTTATCTTTGTGGGGGGAGCCTTGAGGACTATATTAAAACATTAAATGGTTTTATAAATTTCCAACATTGGAAAAAACTGGCTTTCCAAATTTGTTCAGCTATAAAGGCAAGAACATTTTTATTATAGTTTTATTAATATTGTATTCAAATATTATATTTAATAATTTTTAAACATTACCATAGTTGTATATCTTTTATACTGCATATAGTAACATTTTAATTTTTTTATTCTCTCTAGTACATTCATGAGAATCACATAATGCATCGAGACATCAAACCTGACAACATCATGTTTACAGATTTTAGTTTTAATCAAGTTAAGTTGATTGATTTTGGTGAGTCAAAAAAAATAGAAGGATATATTGACAGCATGGACAATTATATTGAACAGACCAGCACAGAGTTAGTTGGGACACCCTTATTTGTTGCACCTGAACTTGCCAAGGCATTCAAATATAGTATTGAGATGTTTAAAAAAGATAATGATAGTGATTGTGGTACTGCTCAATGTGAATATGACAAATCTATTGATATCTGGTCATTTGGGATAGTAAATTACTATATGTTGTCAAAACAATATCCTTGGAATGTTAATAATCATGTTGAAGGAGTGGAAGGAAGATCAAATAATTATACTGAGCTTTACAACAATATAATTAAAGGTGACCTAGATTTTCCTACATTTAAAACAATTAGAAGTGACATTAATGAAATTGAAACTGTTGTAGATTTTATTCTTAAATTGTGTCAGGTAGATAGAAATAATAGGATATCATCTAATCAAGCATTGCAGCATACAGTGTTTAGTTAATTTAAATTTTCAATCATAATGGTAAAAACATTATTTGCTTATTGAAAAAGTCTGGTGATTTTTATAAATTCAATTTAAATAATAAAGCTCATACAATGACTTTCTCTCTATTACTTACTATAATAATGATTTAAATATTTTACTCTAATATTTAATTAAATTTCTGTATAATAATAATGGGCTCATATCATATATGTCACTTACCTAAAAGTTTTAAAAAATTTATGATAAATAAAACTTATGATGATAAAAAAACTTGATAAAAAAACTTACAATAAAAAAAACATGATTTTTCAAATTAATTAATTTCTTTATACAACATTAATATTAATATTAATAAAATATGGCAGGTCACCAAAAATATATTTTTCAATTAAATAAAAAAAACGGCAGTCACCAAAAGTATATTTTTCAATTAAATGAAAAAACGGCAGGTCACCAAAAATATTATTAAATTTTTCCATTAATATAATACTAATACTATTAACATCAGGATCTTAAATTATCGCGATGTAAAACGGGTACCATTGCACAACTTTATTTCAAGAAGCGCAGCCTACCCAACATTGCAACAACGCATTGTTACATTGCGATGTACATCTTGATTTTTTATATTTAATTTTAACATTTCGCATTGTATTAAAAATTAATAAAAATAATATATATATATATATAAATTCAATTTGAAAAAATTACATTTTTTATTAATATTATTAATTATATAATATAATCGTAAGAGACCGTTCTGGTAGCACAAAATTTGATTCATTTCATCAACAATCACCAACAATTGTTTCATTAACAAATGATGACGAATTCGTGAATCAATCGTCACCCAAATGATGACGGATTCACAGATAAATCGTTACCCAAATGACGACGAATTCGCGGATCAATCGTCATCCAAATGATGATGAATTTGTGGATCAACCGTCATCCAAACGACGATGAATTCGTGGGTCAAATCGTAACCCAAATGACGATGAATTCGTGAATCAATCGTAACCCAAATGACGATGAATTCGTGAATATCAAGCCAACTAGATACCAAAACGGGTACCCAAAAATAATTAGGTAACAGTCTAATCATAAGTAGGTAACAGTCTAGAGTAAGTAGGTTGCAGTATATATATATACTGCAACCTACTGGTGTTTTACCTGAGTACAATGCACAAATTTAATTTTGGAGCTAATGAGTTTCTTTCATATAATATTAATTTCAAAGCACCAAATTTTAATAACAAGCCTATAATTCATGTTCAAGATACTAAAAATGTAAAAAAAAATGGCAGAAATAATGTATATTCTGAATCTCATTTATTAAAAATGGGAAAGTGATACTGTTGGGTATGATCAAATACTAACATTAGCACATGAAGAAAACCATATGTTAAATTTAAGAGATATAATCAATACAGATAAACAGAATGATGGTGCAGCATATAGATTTTTCCATTCAGATTTCTAAAACAATGTCAAAATGATGAAATTTATCAGATCTTAAGAGATTTACTTCAGCTAATGAATATCCTCTCACTTTTGTTTCCTTTATTGCTTGCCCTGAGATAGAAAAGGACATTTTGTAAAATTATACATTTGAACTTGGTGAGCTTGTTCTCACCCGATCTCAAGATTACTGTGGTATTGTCATTTCTGGTAGAAAAACTCGTGTTGGATTTGAAATTAAGAATATTGTTGAACACAATGAATTGACCAAAACATTAAAAGATGAATTAAATGCAACTTTTGAATATATGTATATATATAGCATAAAAAACATACTTGGACCAGTACTTGAAGATAATAGTTCTAATAAATATCCTCAAATTGCACGAACATATTGATCGAGCAGATAATATTGTTACCAGAATTAGGATTTAACGCTGATCTGTTGGTTGAAATACCCTAATTCCGAATCAAATCTTTTATTTCTATTTTTGCTTTATTTTTATATATTCCTTATAATTCTTAATTTTATTTTTATATTTACATTTTACTATTTTTATTCGTCGAAATTAGTTAGAAATTAGCGTCAGAATGTTACGTCGCAATTAAATTGCATCGCGGTTAAAATGCTAGATTGCAATAAAGTTGTTACTAATTAATTTTATTGTATATAAGAAGCTCAAATTAGACATACTTGTAAAATGACTTTGTAAAAAAAGTTTTAATAACTTGTAAATTAACTTAGAAATAAGTCAATAAATTAGTTTTGACTAAATAAAACGTTCCCTAAATCACTAAACCAAAATTATTCGCTAATAAAATTAATTCGTTAGTAATAGCCAATTCATTCTGATCCACATAATCATAAATTTATATTGTTAACATCAATTAACGGGATGTGCAAGACGCATAAGATCTTGTCATAACGGATTTAATTTTTGGGTTACAAAAATGTCAAATATACATTCCGCTAGTTTCTATTCAATGTACGATATCTATTCTACGAAATGATTTCATTGAAGCTTTAAGAAGATATTAGCATGTATTAATGTTTGATTTATTTGATTTCCAGTAAAGCCGTTATCAGCAAAAATAGCACCACATTCTTTATCGGCTGAACAAATTTTTACTGGTTCTTCTTGATCATTTTTATCACTTTCGACGCTTTCGTCTGTTTGGCTTTTAATGGGTGGTGGTTGTTCATTTGAAGACAAACTAGCCATCTTTCTCAGCGAACAAAGAGATATTTTAAACAGAATAATATAGGAAAATGATTGATACATTTAAACACTAATATCAGATGTTTTTCCTTGTTAAATAAAAGAGGATATTATTTATAAATTATTTTTTTGGTGACCGACTGTTCAATCGTCGAATAATAAGCCTCGGATACCATCAAGTAAAAGCTATTCTACTGTCAAATATATTTCAGCAGACAACCAATTGGAATTCGCCGGATTTTTTAAAAAACACAAAAAGACACATCCTTATGACACGATTGTTTGTTTGTTTTTTGCGGTTTTTTTTCCGCTACAGAAATAAATATACCTCGCATGCTAAGTAAAAGCCGTTCCTCAGTCAAATAACTATGCCTGTTTGCTAGTTGAATTTCATATAGTCAGTTTTAAAATTCGTCGTAGCTTTATTTTCCTTGCCATTTATTGTATCGGATAATAGTCGGATGTCTGCTGAATATCTGTCGATTACGATAATCAGTAATATTATACTAATATTAATATTTTCATATTATTTTATATGATTAGCTCGGTCGTTACGGCGCCACACGCTTAAATTTCAAAAATTGCGATTTCGTTCAAAAGATCTTGAAAAAAATTATTTTCCTTACCGCCAAATTTAGATATGATGGTCGAGTATTAGTCTAAATTTAGTACTGATTGTCTAAAATTTAGCCATATGATCTTAGCGCTCAAATTCCTCATGTTTTAAAAAAGAATAGAACTCTACAACAAATAATATTTTTGAGAAAATATCTCTATTAAATTAAAATTAAAGACCTATTCTATCAACTAATAGAGCTATTTTTTTTAAAAGGTGATTTATTGTATTTTAGTAATAAATAAAATAAAATTGTTTTTTGGTAGCAGTTTGCCCAATTATTTGATTTTTTTTCCATAATCTAGATCGTCGATCATTATATCATTAATCTCCAGATTTGGTATATTATGAAACTGGAAAAATAATAGAAAAATCTGGAAGCCTGGGAATATTTTTAGAGTAGTATTAATGGTAGTAGTGATCACTTTCATCAAATTAAGGAAGATGGAGAATATACTCCAATACGATTAAAAATGAGTTAAATTTTTTTTCGTGGCATTTCCACTTACAACTCTATACAATAATAAAAATTTCTCATTCTTTCACAAAAAGATTCAAATATAATATATAGATAAAAATAATAATTAGATATTCAGATATTCAAAGGTGATGAAAACATCGAGTCTCAAGCATTTAAATGAAAGGAATGAAATTTATGGTTTTTGTTCAATTTGTGACAGATACAATACCAATTATTCATGGCGCCAAGAATGCAATCCACAATTATTGACTCAAGGTTGGACCAGTGGTAATGAGACAATTGATGAATTGATTAAAAGTACACAACTTAAGGCAACAAAATTTGATAATAATTCTTATCTTCAATGGATCCCTGATAATGATTTAGAAGATATTGAAAAGATAGGCGAAGGTGGTTTTTCAACTATATACAGGGCTACTTGGATAAATGATTTCGGAGCTAGAACTGTTGTATTAAAAAAATTAAATCATTCTCAAAATGTTTCAAAAGAATTTTTAAATGAGGTATTGATTGTTATTTGTTAGATTTTTTTGAAAAAAATGGTTTTAATTGTTTTTAATTGTTTTTTTTTCAGTTTGAAAATTATGTCAAATTTCATCGAGCCTATTGGATCGTTCATGTTTATGGATTAACACGAGATCCAAATACAAAAGAATATGCATTTGTAATGGATTATTTTAAAGATGGAAGCCTTCAAAATTATTTAACAAAAGGATATAAAAATTTAAAATGGGAAAATAAACTTAGAGTTCTTTTTGACATTATTATGGGATTAGAACAAGTTCATCAACAAGAAATCATTCATCATGATCTTCATGGTGGTAATATCCTACTTTGTCATGACGTCTTTTTAAAGTCGTGCATCGCTGATTTGGGATTATCAATTCCAGCCAACCAATCAACATCAAATAATATAATTGGAGTACTACCATATATAGCACCAGAAGTTTTAAGAGGCGAGCCATACACATTGAAATCAGACATATATAGTTTTGGAGTATTAATGTCGCTAGTGTCAACAGGATTACAACCTTTCTGTGATTTGGAACATGATTTAAATCTTGCAATTAAGATTTGTGAAGGGATAAGACCAGGATTCTCAATTAATACCCCAAAAGTTTACATTGAATTAGCATACAGGTGTATGGATGCTAATCCAGATAAACGTCCAACTGCCAAGGAAATTTTTAAAACCATTAATAATTGGAAAAATTTTGCAAAACCAAAAGAATTTGATGAGATGGACAAGGTCGAATTCGATCCCTCAATAATTATACATCCAAATGCTGTTTATACGAGTAGGCTATTAAAAATCGAAAATCTTCCTCAACCTGTAAATTCAACAAAAGTTACGATCATTGGTAATTGTGATGGTAGTTATTAACGATTGATTTATTTTGCGTTGAATAATTTTTATTTTATCAAGTCTATTAAAATAATATTAATTATATTTACAGATTCACATCAAATGGACTTGGACATATAGATCAATTGTTTAATTAAATTTCTGCGAAAATAATAGATTTTGTTAATTCTTTATTTATTTTATTAAGCTTCTTATTCGTTGTTAATATAACAAAAATAATAAAAATAAAATTTACACAAAATTTTTTATGATAATAATAATCGTTGTTGCCATTTTCAGTTTTTTTGGTTAGATTTGCATAAATGAAATTCTTTTAAAATTTTCTTTTTTATTTTTTTTTTTTTGATAAAAGATAAAACATGAGAGCTGGTAAACGTTTATTTTTAATTCCTTTCATAGTCTACATAGTTTAATTGGTTTATTTGTTTCTAATAAATAAATTTTTTATAGTTGGTATAGATTTTGGAAACAATAATTCTAGAGTAGGAGTCTGGCAAAGGAACCATATTGAAATTATTCCTAATGAATTGGGTAGTCGCATTACACCTTCTTGTGTTGCATTTACCGAGACAGAGCGTTCAATTGGTAGCGAGGCAAAAAATAAAATGGCCACGAATCCTCATAATACTCTTTATAATGTTAGACGATTAATTGCTCGACGATATGATGACAACGAAGTTCAATTGAATATCAAGGTATTTATTTATGGCGTAGTTATATAAACAAATAATTAATTTTGTGTGTTTACAAGCACTTTCAAAAAAAAAAAAGAAAAAAAAAATAATATTTACATATTATAGAATTTACCATTCATAGTTAGCAATAAATATGGTAAACCATTCATTCAAGTTGAATATCAATACGAAACAAAACTGTTTGCTCCGGAAGAAATCACTTCAATGATATTATCAAAAATGAAAAATATAGCTGAAGCTTTTCTTGGCGAAACAGTTTCAGAAGCAGTCATCACGCTAGGTGGTCTACACACCGATTCACTGCTTCAATCGATAAGAGATGCTGCCACGATCTCAGGTTTGTCTACACTCAGTGTCATTCCTTCAACATCAAGTGCAGCAATTGCCTATGCTTTGGAAAAAAAACCATCTGGAACAATTAATGTTTTGATCTTTGATATGGGCAGCGGTACTACTGATGTTTCGCTTGTAAATATCTCGGATCTCGTTGTGGAAGTTATGGCTATCGCTAGTGACACACATTTGGGAGGTAATGATTTTGATAGTCGTCTTGTGAATCATTACGTTCAAGTGTTTGAACACAAGTATAGGAAAAATATATCGAATAATGTACGAGCTCTTAGCCGCCTTAGAACTGCATGTGAGCGAGCTAAATGTGCACTTTCAATCTCGAGTCAGGCAACTATTGAGATTGATTCACTTTTCGAAAACATTGATTTCTACACTATTGTCACACGTTCAAAATTTGAGGAATTAAACGATGATCTGTTCCACATGACAATAGAAACTGTAAAAAAAGTGCTCCAGGATGCTGATATGGATAAATCAAATGTGGATGAAATTATTTTGGTTGGTGGATCTTCTCGTGTTCCAAAAATTCAAAGTTTGATTTCTGATTTTTTCAATGGTAAAGAATTGAATAAATCCATCAATCCTGATGAAGCTATGGCATATGGTGCAGCAGTGAATGCGGCCATTCTTAGTGGCAACACTTCAAAAAAAATAGAAAAAGTTTTACTTGTTAATGTTGCTCCGCTTACGCTTGGCATAGAAACAGCCGGTGGTACGATGTTACCGATTATTAAACGTAATACTATGATTCCTACTAAGAAAGTGGAAACTTTTCCAACCAATTCCACACATATAGTCATTAATGTTTATGAAGGGGACAGTCAATTTGTCAAGGATAATCATTTCTTGGGAAAAATTTTATTTGATGTTCCACCAACTTATAATGGTTCATCTTCAATTGAAGTTACTCTTGATATTGACTCTAATAGGCTTATAATTGTAAGTATCGTGTATTTGTTATTTGTTCTTTTAAAATTATTTTAATGATTATAATTATATTGTTTAGGTGACTGTTAAAGATTGTACTTCTGGTAAATGGGAACAATTAACCATCACAAATGATGATGGTCGGTTATCAAACGATGAGCTTGCAAGAATGAGTGTGTAAATTAAATTAAATCTGAATTATTTAAGAGGGGGGTTTTTTTATTAATCAGTAATTATGCTTTGGTTTTTTTAAAAAAATAATAGTTGCAGATTCTGAAAGATATTGTGCAGATGATGAAAGGATAATACAAAGAATGGAAGCACATAATAAATTAGAAGGTTATGTATATAAATTAAGAAACTTACTCCAGGTAAATAATGATCAATTCAATTCAATTTAATATATTAATATAAATATATAAAGGAAAACATGCCAACCATAGCATGCGCGTATATTATATATTTATGTTTATATAATCTTAGGATAAAAGGTTTTCAAGTAAATTTAGCCCCATTGATATAGAAAGATTTAATAATACCATTCAAGAAACAATCACATGGTTTGATGATAACCAAGAAGCTGGAAAGCACGAGTATGATTATAAACGTGAAATATTAGAAAAGATTTTTTATCCAGTGACCAGCATATGTGAAAAAGGATTCTTTGACTGAAAAAAATTTCTATGAATTATTAATCGAATTGTCAGTATAATTTCGAATTATCGATGTATTTTTATTAATAGAAACCTATTTACATTTTTCAGATAGATCCATTCTTAATTGGTTATTATAATTATTGATATTGTAAATTTTCAAAAGTTAAATTTGTTATTATAAACAATATTTATGTGTTTATTGAATAATCATCCCAGGTGATAACATTGTTGCATCCACACTAGTGTCATTATCCTCTTTTGTAATTGTTTCAATAACATTATCATAAAGTGGAATACATCATTCTTTATTATTATTATTATAAAATTACATGTTAATTAATTGCTTAATCAATAACAACTTATCACTTCTTTCTGCTTCCAAATACGAAAAGGCTTTTTTAATTTGATGAATGCATCTAATCTAATCTAATAGGTTTGACAGTCAACTTTATTATAACACTATCGTTTGACACATCAACAATTTTCGCTTCAAATAATTCAGTCAACGCGAATGCTTATGTTTACGTTGTTCGTCATCGGAGGTTGCATTTAAAACAGATGTAACGTCTGGGTAATGATTAAGAAATTCTTTTTTGCACCCCTATCTCTAAATCAGCCTCATGCATAAACTCAATCATCATATTCTATATGCTTAATTGAAGCCAATTGTTCATAGACAATAACATTTCACGTTCCACGATAATTGTTTCAGTATAATTAAGGACAGCCATATTAGTGGTATCTATTTTATTTTTTTAAACAAAATTAAAAACTACCAAATCTTGTAATTGTATTCTAGCTTGTTCTACGACAACACCTTGACCACGTGAAACAATTGTCATTCTACATTTATCAGGTGCTTCAGCATTAGCCGCAACCAATGAATCAATATTAAAACCTCTCCCAGTCAAAATGCCATCGACTCTGCTTAAAACACCAAATTCATTTTGCACCAGGAGATTCAAGATGTGCCGTTTTTAGTGTTGGTCACCAAAACTATTTTGAAGAGGCGAAAGTCAAAACTAAAATTAAAAGTTACATATGTCAAAACTAAATCAAAAATCAAAAAGTCAAAACTAGTTTCGACTTATGACGAAACCTTTTGGCTTTCGCACAGTTGCGCAACTCCATAGTTTTGGAAACCAACACCAGTCATTTTGAAGGCGATGGTGGATTTGGCGTATCGTAAAGAATATTAGCAACAGCTGATGATAGTGTTGATGGATAGTGACGGTATATGTTTTCGAGGATGTGAGAGTTTGTATTCAATAGTTGATGTTGGTGTTTGTGCTAACAGTCAGCCGCTTTTTTGTTTACTGTGTTAATAATTATAATCTTTTTTACAACGAAGCGGCTAGACATATTAATATTAATATATCAATAATCCAGATTCTTCAATGTCAACATTTGGCGTTAACATAATACTCCAAATCGAAGAAATCACTGTCGTCAACCAGTTGAGATGAAGTAATCGAAAATGGGTTAAACAATTTGCAGCTTAAAAGTGATCAACCGCTATTTAAACCATTTATATTTTTGATTTTTCTTGATTGTCGTTCAATCCATTTTTCATTTTTCTATATTATGATATATAAAATAAAAGTCTTATTATTATTGTCCATTTTGTAAATTCTAAATCCGGATATTCGTTCAAAAATTAACCAGATACAATATTAATATTAGTATTAGTATTATAATTAGTATTAGGATAATTAGAATATCCGTTTAAGGAAAGCTTTAAATGAAACAAGCGATTGAGAAGCATTCAACAGAATATAATAATAATAATTCAATGTAGTGGTTTTCATCAACAAACAAATTTAATAAAAATACCTACTTTCAACAGTGAACTTTTTGTGAGTTAATTGGACTTGTTTTTGGTCTCTTGCTACAAAAACCAACTACACGATACAAATCAAAAAATTAACAAAATGATCAATAAAATAGAGGCAAAAAAAAACAAAAATTAAACAACACCTAAAGGTGCTTTGAAAGTTTTTCTTGGGATAATACAGAACATGCTAAATGCCAAACTTTAACATCTAAATTTAAATTTAGCTTTGTTTTATTTACTGAAAATTATTTTTAAAGATTTCTTTGATGTATTAATGATTACAATTTTCACACTTAAAAGATATTAATGGTTTCAGTGATTATGCCTCATTTAACAGTGGCAATATTTACCAGTTATTAGTTAATTATGGTAACATGAACATTAATCTCTTTCTTTTTATCGTTAGTACATTCAGCAAATTGTAAGTGGAATGATACATATTTCAATATTATTAAATTTTACTTCCTCTCGAATAGAAGAATTATGTAATGCAATATCAAACAAGTAAAAAAACAAAGATTTAATTATCCTCCTCTTTAAAAACCAAAGGACAATAACATGGTGGACATTCGTATAATTGGTACTGATTTTCGTCGATCATATCACACAAAAAAAGAAATTTTGGTTGACCTAAATTTTTGAGAGTGGAAGCTTCGCATGTATTTTGCTAACCCAATTATAAAAAATGAAAATGTACAAGTTTTTGTCAAGTGTAAATTTTATTTAATATTACAAAATCATTAATTTAACAATAATTAAGAACAAACTACCTTGTTTCTTTTGCTTGTGTCCTGAGGAAATAAATATATTATACAAAACCATTAATTTAACAATAATTATAGAACGACAACCTTTGTTTCTATTATCCACACCTAATAACAAGAAATATTATATTATACAAAACTATTTAATTTAACAATAATTATAGAACGACTACCTTCTACTTCTACTATCCATCAATAATTATAGAATAAATACCCTGTTGCATCCTCTTTCGGTTTTTCCTTTAGTAGTTTCATTTATTGTTTCTTTACAAAGTGCGCATTTGGCATTTATACCTTGAAAATGTTTAAAAAATAATAAGTTTGTCAACCCAGCTTCTGCTTTATTTTTACTCGATTTTGTAATTTTTCTATACTTTGGAGCCTACTTCAATTTCATTGCAAACTACACATCTGCTACATAATACCATATTGGAAATGCTAGTACTAATTAAAGTATGTCAAAATTGCAGATGCCAACGAGTGCAGCTGGAATTAAGTTAAAAAAGTGTTAAAAAATATATCTGTAAAGTTATAGTATGTGTTGTACATATTGACAATAAAGTTTTTTTTATTTTAAAATTACGTTAAATATTGAATTGTTAAAAACCAAAGAACAATATGTATGTACGCCACATTGGCGAGATAAATAAATAAATACACAAATATCAAACAAGTAAAAAATAAACACGTCAAGATTGAATTACCTTCTTTTTTAGTACGCACGCCACATTGACAAAATAAAGTTTAAAGTTTACCGACTAAAGAACAATATGTACAATGTATAATGGAGATTCATGCATATCTTTTCCAGCTTGCTTATCTCTCATCGAAGATATCTATCAAATGAAAACTTTATTTCACTTTGAGATATTAATATGACCTTTTGTCGCCGCCATTTATTTTGTAAAATTCTGATTGGCTAATTGGAATTTCACGCACAACATACATGCACACAAAGTTTAATCAACTAAAACACGACCGCATTTTTTTTTTTTTAAATTTAAATTCGAAAAATCTATCTCAATAACAGACCAAAAGTTTTCTTTTAAAAAACCCCTCTACACAAGCATTTTTTATTTATTTCTAATAAAAATGGAAAAAAATAATCGCTTTAACTCAGGTGATGCTAACGTTACCGACCTTACTGAAATAGTAACAGAAAATGATATTGTGAAAGAGGATAATCATAATTCCACAAATGATACAAACAATGATGCTATTCAACAACATATTGATGAAATAAAATATAGCCCTAATTTAAAATTTTTAGTAACTCACAGTAAGGATGAAAAATCTATTGTTGGATGGACAGTTGATCTTGACAAAGGAACTATCCTCCAAGATAAAGATAATTACTTTAAATATTCCAAAGATGATGATGATGATAAAAAAGATGATGATATTTTTATAAAAGACGTTTCTGATAGCAAACATATAATTTTATATAATGATAAATGTTATAGTAAGCAATTATTAATTAACTAATAATAGTTTATTATTATAATATCTAAATAATAAAATATTTAAATTATTTAAATTAATTTTTTAGGATTTCTTAACTTTACAAAAAAAAAATACTTTGATTTTATAATTAATGGTAAAATACATAATAAATATTGTAATGGGGGGTTTATTACAAATAATGATTTATCGATGATTGGTGATAATCATAATAAATACTCTTTACACAATTTTTCATATGTAAGTAATGATGATGCAAATGATAAATTGGTTCATAAATCAACATATTATTGTAACAACTGGCAGCTTAATATTCCTAATATTTATGTAAATTCTGGTAATCTTCTAATTGGTACTTGGTATTCACTTATATCACAATGGAAAGGTGGAACAATGTCATTTCAAGATAATTATTATTTAGTAGATAAATATTACACTATTATATTTAATAAAGATAATACAATAATGGCATTATATGATAAGAATGATTCGACATTAATTGTATATTCATTAAAAAATAATAATATTATTTCTGCAAGTAAGTATTTATATATTCTTATTATTTGCATATTATATTAATTCATAAATCTAATAAATATATTTTCTATTTTTTAGCTCAATTGGAAAATAATATTGATATGAAAAAATATGGTTTTATTTATTCAATAGATCAATTAGAGTATTTATTAGTAATATATTATCATAAAAATACAAAAGCTTATAATTATAAATTAATGGATCCTTATAATCTTGGCAACTTTATGGATATTACAGAATATTTTAATGAACATCTTTTAAAAAATACAAATGAAAAAAATATTTTATTTGGACCAATTTTGCCACATGGTAAAATGACCATAATTATAGGTAATCAATTACACATCAAAGAAATATTCAATAAAGAATTAGATAATATTCAACAAAAAATACATTTAAAGAACTATTATTATTTACACGCAATGCAAACAGCACAAGAAATGCATGAAATATTTTCAAGTTACAAAACACCAACAGAATTTATTATAGAAACTGGAAAATCAATTAAATGGTCAATAGAATATGATGATGAATTTAAAAATATTAACATAAAAGCCCAACAAATTAATGATGGAATGGAAGAAAAATCACCAACAATTGATGAATATGGTCTTGAAAGTTATCATGTATTTAATTATTGTAAATTATTAAATAATGATGATTTAATTTTATTAACAAATAAACATCGCATTTTCATTTTATCAGTTAACAATAAAGATTCCAAAATATTTACAAAGTTTTGGAAATTTGGAGCTTCTAGTGGTGCAATTAAATCAGCCATTGAAAATAATAGAATTGATGATTATTTATTTAGTTTCAGTACTTACTTTGATAGTATTAATAAATCATATATTGATAAACATCAAATTTCTAGACAACGTAATAATGAAATGATTTTAGATATGATCAATGATTTTTATTGTTTCAACAAATTTGGACAGAAAATGTTAAAGATAGCATTAGATAATAATAATAGTATTGTAGTAGAAAAAATATTTGATTCTTGTCTTAGTCATTTTTTAAGTAATACTGATTTAAATATTAGTTTATTAAAAATAATTATATTAGAATTACCAAGGCTAGAAAAAAATCATGATACTTTAATATCAAAATTTTTTAGTCAGACTTCAATGATATTATTTCCATATGAGAAATATTTTTCTAATAGAGTTACTTTTTATAATGCTATAAATATGGAAAAATCAGTTTGTAAAGAAAAAAGCTTCATAGATTTTTATTATAAGTATAATTACTATAAAAAAATTATGGCTTTTATAAATGAAAAATCAAACAACAAATCTTTCAAACCATGTGTAAAATTGGTAATTCCATATCCTGGATTACTCACTTACAATAATGAATATTCATTTTGGAAAGAATTATTCTATAAACCAACAAATAGTAAATTTACTGAATTAGATACTTTAGAAATATATAAATATTGGAATGGACAAATAATCTTGAATTCCAAGTGGAATAATTTTGGATTCAAATATTATATAGGGATTTGGGTCTTTTATATGGTATTTTTATTATGCTTTGTAATTGCAACAACTACTTCACCAGATCAATTATCTGATGAAAATAGAAATTCATTATTAATTACTACAATCATCCTTGGGTTGGTTCATCTTAATTTTGAAATGAGACAATTTATTTGGAACCCAATGAAATATGTCACTGACTTCTGGAATTATTTTGGTATGATATTATTATTATTAATTATTATTATTAGTTAATAATTTAATAATGATTATTATTTATTTAATAGACCTTGGGGCATATTATTTACCAATCATTACTTCAATTCTATGGCTATATCATAATGGTTCACCAGCTACTGAGTTGGTTTCATCATCCAATTTGTTATTAGATCTGAAATTTATGTTGTTTTTAAGAACATTTACATACTTTGGAAAATATTTTGCAATCATTATAGGAGTTGCTAAAAAAGTTTTCTCATTTTTAATAATATTATTTATAATTATTTTAAGTTTTTCACATGCGTTTTACATTTTATTGAAACCAATTGATGGAAATTTTACACTAGACACCCCTGATTTCAGAGAGAATGATCCCAATAATCCTTGGAATCTTGCTTCTAAATATTTTACATATTTTACAGGTGACAAATTATATGACCAAAATTCAATTATGGTTCAACAACCTGATGGAAACACAAACATGTTTACAGATTTTCGCTCCTCAATGCTGGCAATGTATAATTTTCTCACAGGTAAAATTTTATATTAATGATATTTAAAATAATATTTTCAATATGTTTGCTAAATATTTAATATAATTGATTTTTTTTTTAATAGGTGATAGTGGGGCATTTGGATCCTGGCAATTACAAGATGATCCATACCTTGCAATATTATTTGTTTTATTTTCATTTATTGTTGTAGTATATTTAATGAATTTATTCATTGGTCTTCTTAGCAATCAAATTGAAAATTATAATATAAATGAAGCATTTTTGGCACAAAAGGCAAAAATTATATCAGATATTGAATTATTTTATTTACTTCCTAATCAACGTCGTTGGAGAGAATGGTTTCCTGATGTTTTGTAATTATGCTTATTTATTTATTTCTTATTTTATTTTTTTTGATAAATTATTATAAACAATTTAAATTGATAAATTGATAGATGCTATTATGTACCAACTGATGATATTCGAAAAAAAATTGGAGAAATTGATAATAGTAAAGAAGATCCAGGATTTCTTCCATTCATCTCTGAGCAACTTAGAAAATCAGTAGATGTACCTGAACAAAGCAAATCTAATTATAAAAATCTTAAAAATGATATCAAGGAAATTGAAAATAATATGAGGGAAATTGAAAAAAATCTTGAAAACAAATTAAATCATAATAATGAACAGATTTTGATTCAAATGCAAACTTTATTGAATGAGATTAAAAGTTTAAAAAAATAGTTATTATTTCATTGAATTTTAGAGAAAAAAAGTTACAAAATTTTCTTTGTATATTGGATATGTATTAGATGTATAGGGTAAATTTTATATTATGTAGTGAGGAAAATATATTTCTAGATATTCATGTTAATAAATCTAATATTATTATTATGTTATGAATAAGAGCTTGTTTTAACAAATGGAAAAACCTCCCTGACAAGAGACTTCCATCAGATCTTTTTGATAATGAGAGAGTGTTGGTCCAATATATATTGACTGTGTTGGTTGTGTAGGTCAGGGTTGTGGAATTTCGCTCTACGAAAAGAATCTTTGTACACACGATGTACAATTGAGTTAGTACAGTTTTGTTGTGGTCGTACACCTGAACGAGGAAATTTTACATATGTATAAACAGCATAGTGGAAATGGGAGCATGATGGAAGTTCGATTTATCACGTTTATCACTTTGTGACGATCTTGAAATTATGTTGTGCGACTATATAATTTTAAAGTAGA
>CAUDNR010002580.1:41166-86427 GCA_958430865.1 Entrophospora sp. SA101 | reverse complement strand
GCCTTTTCTTTCTCCGAAGCGTTCTCGAGCCGTTCCAGTTCTTTATTGAGAGATTGGATTTCTTTCTCACACCGGGTGTACTTACATTCCAGATCCTTTATATATTTCTCATTCGATTTGTTGATGGCTACCTCTGATTGCAATATCTCCTGGAGTTCTTGGTTAATTTGTTCTAGCTCGAGTTCTTTATCCGTAGCTGATCTATGAGTTGATCGATTAGGGGGTCGGGATCTATGGAATGCCATGGTTATTTTTTACGGCATATTATATCTTTCATAGAAAGGAGACTTTGTCTCTTGACTTATCTCTGACTTTGCTAAACATAATTTTTAGTATAATGAATAATATCGAAAATGAGTAAATTGAGCAAACCTATTATTAGAATCAATCCAGATGAGGAATTAAACTTAATATGTAAATTGCTTTTTTACCAATGTACTGGTTATCATTCCAATCCTCGAAAGTTATATAATGCTATCAGAGATAAAGGATATAATTTCCCGTATAAAAAAGTTCGTGAATGGTTGCATAATCAGAATGAATGGCAAAAATACGCTCCATCACCAAAAGATACTCCACGAGTTAGTTATGGTAAAATTCAAAAACCAAATTGTGTACATCAGTGCGACCTCCTATTTCTTACGCATGATCATTATAAAAGTAAAAAATGGGTAGCGGTGCTTAATATAATAGACGTGTCTAGCAGGTACAAAGAGAGCGTTCCTCTCACATCAAAGAAAAGTTCGGAGGTTGCAAAAGCATTCAGGAAAATTTATGATGATCCCAATAACCCTCTTACATACCCGACACTTCTACAATGTGACGGTGGTAAAGAATTCATTGGTGAAACTGCTCGATTAATGGAAACGCATAATGTCACAATTCGAGTAATTGGTGCTTATAGTCATCGTGGATTAGCTCTTGTAGAACGATTCAATAAGACGTTAGCAGAGATGCTTTATAAAATCCAGTATGCCGTCGAATCGATATCTAAAAATCCTAAATTAATAAGAGAGTGGGTCAAGTATTTGCCAGAAGTAATAGATTATCTTAATAATTATCCGACACGTCTCATTCGAGCTCCAGGTTCATCAAAATGGGGTTTAGCTCCAGCAAAAGCTATTAAACTGGAACGAGTAGAATCTAGGCCATCTACAAAGTATAAGCGCCCTGTTGGGAAAAATGAGGAGAATAAGTTAAAGAAGGGTGATACAGTTCGTTACCTGCTTGCTAATGCGGAGTGGGAAGGAGGTATGGAAAACCAGAAAAGAGCCACGGATCCCACATTCAGTCCAAGCATTCATAAAATTTGAAAAATTGTAGTAACGAAAAATGAACCAGTTTTATATTATCTCGGAGATGATGACGATGAATATGCTCCAAAGCGTGGATTTGTGAGAGAGGAACTCTTATATGTGAATATCGATACGCTTCAGTATCCACCCCAGAGTATATTGGAAGAAAACACTCGTTCCAGATCTATTAATTTCGTTCGTATTACTAATAAAATGTCTAAAGCCATTGCATATGCTGAGAGGCGTGGCGGAGAATGTCTTGGTAAAACTGGCCAAATAAATGGTTTCGATGTATATCTTTGGTCATGTGAAAATGGACTCCATCAATGGGAAGCACCTTATAAAATCCAGAAGAATAAATTCGAATGGTGTCCAGTTTGTTTCCGCCATACTGATGAGCGTCGTTGTAGATATATTTTTGAGGATCTGTTAGGTAAGAAATTTCCATCTTGTAAACCGTCATTTTTGAATGGGATGCAATTAGATGGATATAACGAAGAACTAAAATTAGCATTCGAATTCCAGGGTGTCCAACACTATCATCGCAATAGTTTATATCACAAAAATCAAGATGATCTAGATAATCAAAGAAAGCGCGATCAAAAAAAGCAGGATATATGTGCTCGAGAAGGTATAGATCTTATTTGTATCCCGTTCGATTGTGATTTATTTCCCTATATAAAAAGTAAATTACAAGAGAGAGGTTATTTGTCGTATAAAGAATAAATATTACTTATCTTGGTTATAATGAAAGATAAAGGTATGCCCATATATGTATATAATATCAATGAGACATCTAAAAAATCATCAGAACGAATGAAGGGTAATAAGTATTCACCAGACTGCCCATTTAGGATGCTTATAAATGGAAGCTCAAATAGCGGAAAAACTAACATGGATATAAATCTCATGCTTGGTAACAAACTACAATGCATGTTCAATGGAAAAAAAGGTGAACGGTATATTAGAAATGATGATCTCAGATTAGTAGCCAAGCATTTTGAACCAAAATGGCAACTTGTACAAAATAGCTATCAGATCTTTGCAAATGCTCCAAAACCATATCGAGAAAATGTCACATTTAAATGGATATTACCAGATAAGATCCCAGATATAACTAAATTCTCTCCGGAACGAAGTACAGTTATTGTTTTTGAGGATCTATGTGCTGAACCCAAAAAAGTGCAAGAACGAATTATTCCTTATTTCATTAGTGGCCGGCATCAAAACGTCTCACCTATATATGTAAGCCAGAAATATACACAAACACCTAAAATTATTCGTGAAAATATCTCACATTTATGCCTATTCCGGGGCAGTGGAAGTCGAGAAGACATATGCAGAATCGTGCGCCAATATACAGATGATCCAAAAAAAGCATCCAAGATTATTGATAAGCATTTGCGGGATCGAAAATTCGTGGTTTTTGATTTTACTAAGGCTGTAGACGATCCTCTAGCAGTTAGATTGGGGTGGGACACTCCCCTTGATCTTTCTAATGAGTAGAGCGAGATTTCAGATATTTAAGGAATTTTTCTCCCTCTTGCAATTCTATCTTCTTTTCTTTAACCTCACATCGTAACTTCTTATTTTCATTAACCCACTTTTCATGCTCTATAGTAATTTCTCGCATAAATCGTTGTAATATGGGTCAGAGACCCTATGCTCCGCATATACATAATTAGCACTTGAGTATCGGAAGTATAATTTATTTTTTTTTTTCCTGATATTTTAGTCTATATAATATATCATACATCCTATCTGCCACTCATATTTTTGAGATGATCGAATCCTGCCGTATTTGAAGTTAGAGTGGATGTGTAAAAATATATTAGGTATCGATACATTATTGCGAAGCAATGATCCTTTGGATCTATCTACACTAGGGGATTTTTGTGTTGTATGAAATGAGTTTGTATGCAAAAATATATAGATTTAAATGTGGTTGAGTCGTGCTAGAGTTGAGCTAGAGTCGCGCTAGATTTTTTCTATATAATTATATGTAAAATATCATACTAGTGCTAGAGTCAAGCTAGAATCATGCTAAAAATATATTAAATCATTATATTAAAATATAGTAATCATTTCTAATCACTGCCAATTCGAATTTTAGGATTAATTGGAAAAAAGTAATATTCATTTGATTCGTGGTCTTTGACCTTTCGCGATCTACCTTTTTCGAGTATACATTAGCAGAGCTAGCAAGGTTAATATCTTTACAAAAATCTGAAGAGATCCATAAATATTTTTGACACTAATAGTAATAGTAATATATTAATATGGGAATATACATTAAATAATGATTTTAAGAATCTAAACCATGTGCGGTTAATCCAATTTTAGGGTTCCCTGCATATAGTCGCACAAGACATCAACTGACCATATTTGCACGATGTAGATGTTCTATGAACTTAGCCAAATTAGTTTGATGACATGAAACCTAGATGTTGCAAAATTTAATAACAATATTTTCGGTTTACATGGGAATCTGGTACAAAAAAAAGATACCAGCCCTCAAGGGGTATCGAAATAAAGTCTAAAGTACTAGCCCTCAAGGAATACCTTAGGTGATTTTATTTTAAAATATATATGAATAAGTTATACATTAATAAATAGATTAAATCGAATAAATGATATGTTATAATAAATTAAGCTATACATTGTTAATTTGTCGCATTTCTTCACGAACCGCCCATAATAACTGATAATGTAATGCTAATTCGGTAGCACACATACCTTCGGGTCTGAAGAAAATTTCTAACCATTTTCTCTGTATAATTCTACATGCTCGAATTTTTCTACCGATTTCTCTTGCACGCTTAACCTTCTTGATAGCATTGGACATCCATAATTCATATCGATGCAATGCATACTCATTATCGAAATTATATTCTGAAATAGATTTTTGCTTGATTTTCAAGTACTCATCATAACTTACTCCACAATAAGAATTTCCTGTACAATGAGAAGCCCAATGCCTTTCCATTCCTATGTGGTTATAATTTCCAATATTTTTAGTTCGTTTACCGGTATATACTAATTGATTACAAGAGAAACATATAGCAATACCAATTTCAGGTGCATAGCTTTTATAAAATCCATTAACCTCAGACCAATATGTTATTAATTTTCTGGCTTCAAGATATTTTTTACTATTATAAGGTAAGAGATCATTTTCTCTAAAATATGTAAGACGTTCCCAAATCCGTTCCATCCAATCAGTAGGAGTCTCATTCAATGAAACAATACTCATCTCCAAATATTCAACCCATTCAGTATCGGTACAATTGATTCCACGTCTTTCACTTAAGCTAGCCATCTATCTTATATAACCTATTTGTAGTATTTATAGAAGTTATATGTGATTTATATCGTATTTAGGGATTTAGACCTATTTGATTTAATAACTATATACTCTAGATATCTGAATTCATTTTTTGTGTAGAATTTGAACAGAAATTTATTTATATAAAACTTTGCTAATCTCAATGCGATTAAAAATAACCTTAAATGATGCTTGTAATATTGCCAGAGCTCGTAATGGTTTGTGTCTTTCAGATACATATATTAATATTTCCACACCATTGAGATGGAAATGTTCTAAAGATCATGAATGGGATGCTCCACTTGATAGAATAAAATATAGGAATACTTGGTGCCCTGTTTGTGCAGGTCGGCATTCTTTTCATCTTGAAATTGCTAGAAAGATTGCTATAGATAGAGGTGGATTATGTCTTTCTATCCAATGTACAGCTACCAAGGAATTATTACAGTGGAGATGTTCCAAAGGTCATGAATGGTCAGCAACCTACAATAATATTATACACAATAAAAATTGGTGCATAAAATGTTCGCATAGAAAGCCTTGTACTCTTGAAGATGCTATAAAAGTCGCACATACTAGAAATGGAAAATGTCTTTCTGAAAAATTTATTAATGGTAAGTCACTATTATTATGGCGCTGTGCTGTAAGTCATGAATGGAATGCTAGTCTTGAGAGTGTAAAAAATAAAAACACATGGTGTCCACATTGTGTAGGAGGTAGACCCCGATATACTCTTGAAGATGCTAGAAAAATTGCGCATGATAGAAATGGGAAATGTCTTTCTGAAAAATATATTAATAGCATGACAGCTTTATTGTGGCGTTGTTCTAAAGGGTATGAATGGAATGCAACATTTAATAGTATTAAAAATGCAAATTCATGGTGTCCCCATTGTTCTGGACGATACGCCTGTGATATTGATCAAGCCAAGCAAATTGCATTTAGTCGGAATGGTGAGTGTCTCTCTACCTCATATTTTAATAACTATTCAAATCTATTATGGAAATGTGTTAAAGGACATATATGGCATGCAACACTTAATTCTATTAAAGATCGAAATACCTGGTGTCCAATTTGTCGAAATAAATATGAAAATTTATGTCATGAAATTGTTTCTAAATATCTTGGACCGCCATCTAAGATACGTTGTCCTAATTTCTTAAAAACACCAGAACATTCCACAGGTTTAGAACTTGATATATTTTATCCTGAATATGGTTTTGCAATTGAAGTACAAGGAGTGCAACATGAAAAATATATCGAATTCTTTCATAATGGTGATCCCAATAATTTTATTAAACAGCAAGCACGGGATCAACTCAAGAAAGAATTGTGCGAAGAAAACTGGATTGCTTTAAGATATGTCTGGTATTATGAAGATCCATATATAGCTGTTCCAGAACATCTTCGAGAATTGGGTCTTATTAAGTAAATCTAAAACTTTAAATGCTCCATGATTAAGCAATAAAATCTCATGTGCACACATTGTTAAATATGTTTTCTATTTTATTTTTCTGACACACACCCACATACACGCATATGCACAGTAAAGATAAGCCTAATATGGGCATTGATAAATACAAAAAAAAATAATAAGAACATGAAACAAGTTCAAAGTATTATAGATTGCAGTGCAGTGTCAACAAATAGGATTATTATAAAAACTTTAACACACATTACATATTCATTATCTTGGCTGACATTTCAAAACTACTCGCTGAATTTCGTAAAGATCAATGGTGAAATTACCATCAAGAATTGCAGGACGAGGATAAGAAACCAGTGGAACATATCCAATAGCTGGAATAGGTGGGTCATAAAACACATCGCTTATCGGAATGTTGATCTGATATGCTGGATTACCCGGAGCATTACATCCAGTAGGTTGACTACTACCTTTTTGCACTGTCCCAAAATGCCACTATTTTTTAGACATATACATGTAAATATCGAAAAGATAAAATAAACAGAATCTCTAAACAGTTTAACATTACTTTTCTGGTTGGTAACCCCTGTCTCCATAATTTAGCCTAATTTTAAAAAGTTTTTTAGAATATCAACTACGAAACTACAATAAAATAGTCAACAGATACATACCTTCATTGATCGATTAAATCGTCCATGTGTATTTCGTGTAGTTTGCAAATCATAAAGTTTTATTCCTAATACACATCTCACGTACTGCTGACTCATCCAAAGTTCACACTTATTTTTCAATCCACGGTAACTTTGACTAACTGCAACCTCGCATATAATTCTAGCATGAGAATTCCCCTACAAAAGTATATGTATTAGAAAATTGCATACAAAACAAATAATGATAATATACACCAAATTCAATGTACCATTGTGTCGCTTGGGGGAGGTCCAAGATTGAGAGGTCCAGAATTGGGAGGTCTTAGAACGTATGCCTCATCTGGAAGTACTGCAATATCTGGTGCAATCCTAAGTCCATCTGCATTTGGTGAAGGATGAACTATAAAAAGGATGTAAGATATTAGAAAATCCATAAAAAGTCAAAGATCAAGCAAGCTTAAATTTTCTTACGTGGTTGACCCAAAACGATTATTGGTGGACCAGCAATTTCATTGCCATTGGGAACATTTAAATACCTTTGCAATAGTGCAACAACGGCTTCATGTACTTGCGTGCACATCTCAATAATAAAAACGTTGCCGTTATTATATTCAAGCTTGTACCCAGATAGTTCACGGCTTTCAAGAAATTTGTTGTAGTTTTTTATCGATATATTGGAACCAATCTTAAAAGGTAAACTGCAATTCACATCATTAACATTATTTACATTGTTTCCATTATCTTGATTATTACCAGTGGTGACTGTTTCACTGGTATTCTCATTCCTTGTATTATCTTGATTATTGGTGGACCAGCAATTTCATTGCCATTGGGAACATTTAAATACCTTTGCAATAGTGCAACAACGGCTTCATGTACTTGCGTGCACATCTCAATAATAAAAACGTTGCCGTTATTATATTCAAGCTTGTACCCAGATAGTTCACGGCTTTCAAGAAATTTGTTGTAGTTTTTTATCGATATATTGGAACCAATCTTAAAAGGTAAACTGCAATTCATGTGAGCTAACACTAAGTGGAACTTAAAGTAAAGGATCACAGTTCTATGATAAAATCATATGTTACCTATTCTCCTCTATAGCTTCCTTTGGAAATTTTGGAAATCGGAATTGTTCTTGGAGCATCTTAGTTAAATCACGAAACATTTTGAAAAAAGTTTGAGTAAAAAATATGACGTAGTTTTGTAGAAATAAGTCTCGAATTATTACATCATTTATAGGTATCACAAGTCACGAGATATTTGAAAAGTAAACCGGCACGGGATCAAGGAAATCGTGGTTTAGCACGTGAAAAAAGTAAATGAACATCCATAGATTTATACCGTTAAAACATGGTTGAAACAATGTTGAAGTGTGGTTGGAAAAGCAATAAATTTTACAATAGCGGACTAGTACCAAGCACATATATCTTAACATAATCATGGATATATGGTTAAAGTATGGTTAAAGTACTGCTAAAATACTTAAGATACACTTATAAAAGCAACAAAATCCCACCTTCTTGCATTATATTCATTGTCGGGATAAATATCGTAGAGGCAAAGCCTCATTGCTCTGCAATAAAAATGGTTGAATGGACTGATACTCAAATACGTATCCTCATTGATGAGCGTAGAAATAGAAATGAAGAATATCATAATTTTGGAAGGAATCGAATCAGATTTTGGGATAGCATCGCAACCAGAATTAATCAAGAACATAATACGAGCTTTAATGTAAAGAAAATTCCCGCCTTCTCAGTCAATGACCTCGAAACCAGATATATACAGTTAGCAGGTAATCGATGATATATAGTTAACTATTTCTCTTTTTCCGAGCTAGAGAGGAAAAAGGATTACAATGTAAGTATGGTATATTAAGTTTTTTTCCAAATTTTTTTGCTTACATCTTAGCTATTATGATTAATAATTTATGTCAATTAGTTGATGTGTGATTATATGGCAGGGAATCGAAGAGCACGAAGAAGTCGAATGGATGCATAATACTTTGATGAGTTTCGTACGCATTTTTGGAAGAGGCCTGAAGATGAATTTGATAAAATCCGCAACATTAATAGTTCTAATCGTAGACAACGTAGAATTTGGGGGAATAATACACCCGCACCATCTACTGGGGAAGTTGAACATGAATTAGGTCAAACATTGCCAGATAATCGAAGAAGCCGAAGAACTTCCGTTGATAGTCGAAGAAGTCGTAGACGGTCAGCATCTCCATCTCCACCCCGTGATGCTATAAACACTAATACAAACAATCCTGGTGTGGAAAATCCTGAACAAAATATTGGCCATTCTGGCTCTATCGAATCATCATCTCTTCAACCACCACCTTATGAGGCCATAGATGAAGCACAAAATAATTCTTCAGAAATGAATCAGAGCCATGTTGTTTCTAATCGCGAAGTAGCTGTCTCTGGTAATATACCCTTGTCTCAAAACGACAGTGATGTTAGTATGCATGATGTAGACCCTTCAGGTCATTACTCTGCAATAGGAGATAGTCAAACATTTTCTAATATGTATGCGATAAATGAAGAGGTTGGATAGCGGAGCTAATGTCTTATTTCTGGAGAAATGACATTCCATGCCTGACACATAAATTTTTAGTACTTTGTGCTACAAGCTTTGAGTAATATATTGTGGAACGTACCTTATTTGATCGCTAATATTACTATGATTTCATATTCCGAGATCGCTCATAGATAATAAATTAATTTCATACATCCAAAATATTGGAATTGTAAAACTCGTCTAAATGTTATCAGGTGAAGTATAGTTGAAGTTCAGTTAAGTATCCACTTGAAGTTCAATAGGAATTTGGTTGAAAAATAATTTATTATAATATTTCATAGTGAATCCGCAGTTGAAGTATACTTTTGGAGTACTAAAATATATGAACGTGTATTTTTTCTCAAATTTTAATTACGGATCTAACCTTGTAAGGTAACGGATCATTCATAGAAAAACAATTAATGTATGTCAATACTATGTTGTCTGAGATCACCCGGTCCGAGATGTTCAAATGTGCAAATCCGAGATGAAGGCACGATGAAGGTACGATGATTTTTTTTTCTTATAAAAACATATGGAAATATCATATCTCAGTTGAACATCCGTTGAAATTAGGAACATCTAAATTTTTGTGATGTGGACCGACGATCAACTGCGCTTACTAATTGATGAAAGAAAAAATCGAAATGGGGAGTATTATAATATTCCCGGTAGTAGCAGGGTAGACTTTTGGAATAGTATTGCAATTACAATCAACCAACGATTTGGGACTACCTATACAGGACAACAATGTAATAATAGATTTCAAAATCTTGTTAGAGATTACAACGTAAGCGTTAAATTCTATATACTATTTTTATCTATGACATTTCTAATATACTTTTGTATTGCCTACTTCGCTGAATTTATTTTAGTCAATGTGCCAATACATAGCTGGAAGTAGAACCGGGAAGAGGAGTAGAGCAGGTGAACGATTTTTTGAAGATTTTAATTCTCATTTTTGGGAGAGACCTGGTAAGATCACCTATGATACAATCTATCACTGTAGTAGTAAATATATGTCTTAGACACTAGCTTCGCTATATAGATAACTCATGAATTTACCTCGTATATGAAATATAGATTCGACATGTTGCATAATACAAATACATCCACCAGAAGACGTCGCCGTAACCGTACCCCACCACCATCTTACGAAGTGTCAACAATTCTAAGTACGAGTCGCCGTGAATCTACCACTAATCAAAGGAATCGATCCGCATCACCCACCCAAAGAGCGACTAGTGAAAGGAGTGAGAATATCAGCGAAACTGCCACCACCAATAATAATCAAGATAATAGAAGGAATGAGAATACCAGTGAAACAGCTACCACCAATAATAATCAAGATAATACAAGGAATGAGAATACCAGTGAAACAGTCACCACTGGTAATAATCAAGATAATGGAAACAATGTAAATAATGTTAATGATGTGAGTGAGAATTCAGGTCATAACGTGAATGATGTAGATGAAAATTTAGATAATGTTAGATACTTATCTTCATCTGAGTTGGCAAATATTACCTCATCCATTAATATATCTGCATCACAAAATGACAGTGATGTTAGTATGTTCGATGTTGAAGACAGTCAGCCACCTTCTTATATGGAATCTATAAATGAAGAAAGGAATCCGTGAAGCAGGATGTTAATACATCTGAAAAAGTAATAAAATTTATTGCAAAACAATGTTTTTTCGAACTATCCGAATGTTTGGTTATATTTTTTTGTTATTTCTAATATATATGTCCACCCTTTTGATTGTATTCGCATCACCATAAAAAGAATCAATGTATATATATTTCTGCATGAATTGGAAGGAATTAAATTTATTGCAAAGCAATGTCACTTATGTACCTTGATAATCCCTCTGCATAATCAATCAACAGGAGAGACCGTCCTATATAAGGAAAGGATGTTCACAATTGATTTCAATTTTTTTTATACAGTTTAGAATACTTTTACAAGGGTATTACGTAGCCCATTCTTACAATAAATCATGTGCAAATAATTACACAAATTTGAAGCTTTACACTTTGTTGTTATCATATCTTTTGAATCCCTTTGAATCCCACAACTTTCATAATACGATTTACTCGAAGAAAAAATGTCTGAAATTAAACGTTGCACAGAATGTAAAACCATTAAATCAGCTAAATTTCGTCAACTAAAAGGCAATAAATGGAAAGAAGCTGAGAACAACGACTTAGTAAAGGTAACGTGGACAGAAGGCGTTGTTTTATGTAACGTTTGTTATATGAATTTCGTAGAAAATCCTTTAAAAAGAGGATCTAGGAGAGCAAAAACTACAGATGAGGAAGGAGAAGCGGATGAGGAAGAGGAAGAGGAAGAGGTAGAGGTAAGTGAAAAGATTGATTTTACTAAAGCCATCAAGATGATTGCTAAAATCTTTTATGAAAGAGAATATAATAATAAAGAAGGTCCTATATACGAATTTGATGAAATGCGAAGATTGCTTCAAGAAATAGAACCAAGCTTGAAGGGGTTTTTTGACCAATTATATTTAGCAGCTCGTCCATTTGAACGTAATGAACAAACGATGGACCGTATGAAGAGATTAATGGTGTTCATATGTTATCTTCTTGCTTCATTAAACAATACAAAAATTAATTCTTTTAAGTTTGACCTTGCATTCTATTTAGATTCGGTAGGTACAAGTAATGAAGGCCTAAATACAATGGCGAACCTTGGAGCAACCACAACATCAAGAGCAGTAGATCGTAAAAAGAAGCAAGTTGCAGATGAACATGAAAAATATGTAGAGGATGCACTTACAAAATATTCAAAAAGTGCATTCATGTTGAATGTTGATGATTATCATAACATTCATGTCCAGAGACGACCTGATACTACTACTACATCTTGGGCGGCACATATGGCAACTATTGTAACAAATCCATGTCCTAACATGTTAGCAATACCACGTAATGGGGCATCGAATCCAAAAATCTTTGATGATGAGTTGATTATGAAACATCTTGATAACCGATTTATCACAAATCTTGGTGTCTCTTATAATGATCGCATGCAAGACTATATAGGTAACGAATGTTCTGATGATGAGCTCATGGAAAGACTAACATTGCATAGTTACAATGATAGGTTAGTGGAAAAAAAGACCGATCGACATGTACAGAATGCTATCCTCTTCGATTTTGTTGAAAGCAATTTGAAAGGTGTGGAAGATTACACAAAAGCTCTCCAAATCGTACATGATCAAGAACCAATGCAAGCATATCTTTCTAATTACGCAATTCCCATTGTTGCGGATTGGCCTGGTCAGTTTTTCATTCGTAAAGCTATTGTACATCGGTTTCTCAACAACAACAACAACAACAACAACAACAACAACAACGAAACTATTCCTTCATTCGTTACAGCATTTTTACCTATTATGGGTCCTCTTCATGTGTCTTTAAATGGTCGTGAACTCGTATTTAAGGAAAATTCGTTTTTATTTAACGATATTTATAAAGGACTATTTGGAAATCGTAAGAATCTTGGTAAGAAGCCACGGCCATGGCGAATTGATTTAATTCTTCACATCATGCGCATGGCATGGCTTGATATAGATAATATTGTTTATTCCAAGTTTGGTCGTACATGCAAAAACATTGAATTTTTATATTTAACCGATCTTTTGAGCAATTTAATTCCTTTAGTTCTTGACGTTTACGCAGTGCACCATCAAGAAGGTAACTGGCTGGCTTATGAGGAAGCTTGTATGCGTTGCTGGAGTGATCTTTTTCTTCGGTTTGATAGAAGAAATTATAAGCGTGCACCTTTAATGTTTTTTTCTGATGTTTTTTATTGGATGGAGACAAATCATCTGATGATTGATATGGTTACTAATCATCTCGCCTCTTTAAGTGATAGTCCTGTAGAAATTATTCACAGTATTATTTGACGAATTACAGCTAAGTTTTTCACTGCACAACAACTGCAAAAGGAGGCACGTTTATTTTTCAACATCAAGAGGATAATACTTTTCGGCAACATTTCATAATTCTATGAAATATCCATATGCACCAAAGCAATTGCATATGCTTTGCAAAAACATCGAATTTTTATATTTAACCAATCTTTTGAGCAATTTAATTCCTTTAGTTCTTGACGTTTACGCAGTGCACCATCGAGAAGGTAACTGGTTGGCTTATGAAGAAGCTTGTATGCGTTGCTGGAGTGATCTTTTTCTTCAGTTTGATCGGAGAAATTATAAGCGTGCACCTTTAATGTTTTTTTCTGATATCTTTTATTGGATGGAGACAAATCATCCGATGATTGAGATGGTTACTAATCATCTCGCCTCTTTAAGTGATAGTCCTGTAGAAATTATTCACAGTATTATTCGACGACGTACAGCTAAGTTTTTCACCGCACAACAACTGCAAAAGGAGGCACGTTTTATTTTTCAACATCGAGAGGATAATACCTTTCGGCAACATTTCATAGATTCTGTGAAATATCCATATACACCTAAACAATTGCATATGCTTTCCCGAAAGTGTGCTGTATTGCTTTTAGATGTGTTTACAAAGATATATCAAGCACGAAACCAGTATCCTTTGATTACTAAAACATCTAATGGTATTAACTCATACAAGTTACCTTCTTTAGTTTACGAAATAACCGATCGTCACCTTCCAAGAGGCTTTGTTACTTCTAGGAAACCATCTACTAACATTTTTTGTGATTACGTATATTGTGATTACACTAACTATACTGATTTGAATAATTGTAGTGTACTCGCGTGTGGACATGGTTATCACAATCATTGTCTACAAAGGTGTCAATCTAAATGTTTGATATGCTTGGACTATCTTAAAGTCGAAATCAAAAAAAATGTCCGCGCACTAAAAGAAAGTATGACAAAAAGATTAAACGAAAATGAATTTATCGAAAATAACGAATATACAGTTGATGATGATTCGGGTAATGTTGAATCAGCAACTGACGATGCAGCAACGATGGAAATTTTATTAGAAAATGCAAAAAAAACATTTTTTGAGTTGTAAATTTTGTTTATTAAATAAATTTGTTTTTTCATACAAATCTTAAATTGGTCATGTTTACATTTTGTCGTCATTCATTATATTAAGGTTATTTTGATTATATCGAGAGATATGGTCAAGAGAAGAGTTAGGAAGAGAGTTATTTTTCAACCAAGTCGAAAACTAACCCTTTAAATACATTTTCGAGTAGTACAATTTAATTTATTAGACTATTTTGAAGGCTTGTCGCGTGGTTGCTTCCAAATTCTTAAATTCGTTAACGAAACAATTGTTGGTGAAGTAATTGTTGACAAAATGAATCAAACCCATATTTATTTCTACATTATCAAATTCACGATTTTAATTGGTCAATCACAAAATTGCATGGGTTAAATTTTTGTGTTCCCTCCTGTTAATTTTGTGTTCCCAGTACGTTCCCTCCTGTTACTCTAGGGTAATGGAAATAAAAAAAAATTTATTCAAATTAGCAATAATTTATTATGTTTTTTATACCAATTATTTGAAAAACTTATAATTCATCAAATCTATTTATTATATTGATATTATTATAAGAAAATTACTGGACTTCTAACAATGTTACTGTTATAAAAATAAATATCAGGCAGGATAACAACATATTGGATTTTTGATTATTAGCATATCTAAACTATGCAGTACTGATGAAGCCATCATTTGCATTTTTATATTCACTCCCATTCCAGTCAAGTAGATCATAGCCACCAACTATTTGCACTTTTGCTAATCACAATAGTTTTTTTGATATTATCACACTTTTGATGAAATGCAGCTCTATTTAAATATAAATTGGTTCAATTTGTACTTTAACTCCTACAAATGAATTATATAGTGGATTCTTTCTGTCAATACAACTTGAAAAAAGCAAAATAACCCTTTGATTAATTATTGTTGAGTCAAGTTTTAGATTAAAGCTCTAAAAAAAAATAATAGAACAACTTTTACTGGACAAAAGTATAAGGCACCTATTTTCACTAATTTCTCAAAACTCTGCATAATAAAAAAATATAAACATTATACAATAGGTTTGGATTAATCATGCATGTAAATTTAAAATTTTTAAAGAAAACCAAAAATATTTAATAAAAATAAAGAGTTAACAATCATTTTTTGTTTAATATCAAGTTTTAAACTGACAAAAATGTTTCTCTTTGAGATCTGACTAATCAAAAAAAATAATATTGTGACTTTTAAAATTTACATTATCCAAAACTAGTCTACATATTATTAAAGTTAATATTTTTCTATTATGCGGAGTTTTGAGAAAATAGGTGTCTGGATACTTTATCCAGAGTCTTTTCTTTATTTCTTTTTAGTATGTGATATTGGTTATTGCATTAGTTTTTTGATTTTTGGCTTTGAAATCTATGATATGTGAAACACCACATTCTAGCTCCGAGTTCAAAATTTATATTAAGGAGTTAATTTTACTTGTAGAACAACTTTTATTTAATTAAAAAAGCTTTTTGTTGGTTAAATATGAAGTTTGCAAAGCATTAAACAATTAATTATTAAAAACAATGTTTTTATTATCTGAGATTCAAATATATAAATTTTGACTCTTTAAATCATTCTTGAAGTTTGCATATAAAGTTCGGTTTTAAATCAAATTTTGATGGTAATCATAATTGAAACAAATTTTGTTCCAAATTTTGATAAACTCCAAACATATGAAATTTAAAATATGGAATTAGAATAAAAGAACTGGCGAAAAATGCAGAAGATAAAGAATATGATTTATTTATATGAAATTAAAAGTCAGTCGGTAGAGGTTCTGTATAACTTTGAATTCCGTATACTATTTTTTTTTTTGCTCTGTACATTTTTTATTTTATTTTTTAGTTTTGTACAGAACGGAATTTGTGAATTTTGAAAAGTTGATTGATGGGCCAGTCTGCACGATCTTTTATTCTGTATTTTTTTTCATACGGAGCATTTTTTACTACAGAGGCACAGATTTACGGAATACGGAATCTCTATAGACTCATTAAAAGTTGACACTAGAGGTTGGGACCGGTTTTAATCACCTTTTCAAATCAGAATCGGTTTTAATTTTGTGGGGGTATCTATCAAATGAAAGCGAAAGTTATTTAATTATACTAAATTGTAACAACAATTTCTGCGAATATATATTTATGCCTTACTCTCAAACTATCTTTTACTGTCATTAAACAATTCTATATTATTGTATTCGTGTAAACATTTAAATAAATGTATCATCATCTTTCGAATTTACATATTGTGAAAATAGTAATAGTGATTTAAGGATCACGAAAAGAAAATCAAAAACGAAAATACATTTCAAGGATTCAAATCAGTCCAATTTGATAAAGTGCAATAAAACAATAAAATAATTAACTCTCGGGAATTATCAAGAAAGTAACATTTCTTTAATTATTTCCAAAAGAAAGGTTTTGTTTATTTTTAAAGAATCCTTTAATTAAGAGTTTTTAGAAATTGGGAACTAGATGATTGAACCTTTAACATGTATAAATAACATTTTAATTTTCTTAACTAAAAAAATAGAAAATCAATGGTTAATGAATAGTTAATTCATAATAAATAACCAACTGTCCTTAACCATAATCTTGTCCTGTTCTTGACCTGGTCTTCGGTTTTATATTTTCGTACTAATCCGTGCATAATTAATTTTCTCTTATTTTATAATTGTCTCTATTTTTATTATTCTTTTTATTTCTTTTTTTTTTTTTAATAGGTAAATTTTATTTAGTGAGGTTTGGGAAATGTGTCTGACTTGAGTAGGGAGTAACAGTGCGAGAGGGCATCCACCAAGAAACGTGATCAGGACATAGTGTGAAATCTAAGAATATTGCTTAGCAAGGAATCGTTTAATGATGGTGGAAGATAGTTTGATAGTGAAGCATAAATATATATTCGCGGAAATTATTATTACAATTTAGTATAAATTGGAAGAAATTGTATTATTGTATCAGCATAAACATCAATAAATAAATAACCATCATTGAAGTTTGGACACGTTCTCACAATATACAGTACATTCATATATAAATTATATATACAATAATATATTCAAAAAATATACATCATATAAATACATTTCAGTATTTTTTTTTTGTTTGAGAGAATTTGATAAATGATTTAGTACAGTGATTGTATGCATAATAATAAAACCGGTTGCCCGAAATAAATCGGTTTTATTATATCCGGTTTATTGAATATGAAAAATAGGAACCGGTTTTAAACCAATTGTACCCAAACCGGTCCCAACCTCCAGATGACACAAGATTATGTAATAAAAAAACTTTTTAAGAAAATACAATTATTCAAAAATCCATTTCTATTGACAATCAGGAAGAATATCAAGAAAAAAAGGTTTTCTATTCAATTGATGGTTTAAAGCTAATGGATGGATTTAAAAAGATAGTTATTGATTGACTCAGAGAATGAAATCAATAGTATTGTTGGTAAAATCACTTCAAAAAATTAGAAATTACAGAAAGTAATATCATTGAAAATAAAGAAGTCGCATATATCAATAAATAATAAAATAATAATAATAATGTATTGAAAACGATAAAATCAAAATAATAATCAACAAAAGAAAAAATAATGATAAACTATATACTAGTGTATAGAAACAGGTTCTAAAAATATTTACTTTGTGATGTTTTTTATTTATATATACTAGTTGCGTAACTATGGCAGATAAGTTAAAATATTTAAAGTAAATAAATAAATAATAATAATTTTCCTAATTCTGATAAAAAAAGTTAAAAAGAATTTGATTCATGATTGTATTTTGATTATTTTAATTTCTACTAATTATTTACTAATTACTTGAAAAACTTCCAATTCATCAAATACACTACCATTTACTAGATTGATGTTATTGTAAGAATGGTTACCATTTAATGCACTGTGAACCTTATTTGAATTAAAATACAAATCATGACCACCACCAAAAGTAGGAAGGTAACCTGGGCTACAATATATTGCATATTGTTGATTATGAATAGGATAACTAAACTGTGCAGTACTGATATCCATTCTATTGCTTATATTAAATATAAAACTATCATTTGTATTTTTATATTGGTTTCCATTCCAATTAAGTGGATTATACCCACCAACAATTTTCTCAGTGTTTTGTACTTTGGCAACCACAAGAGTTTTGTTAATATTATCACATTTTTGATGAAAAATAGCTGCACTTAAACCATCTCTACTACTACAATATAAAAGTTTAAATTCGTATTTAACTTTAACTTCTCCAAATAAATTATATGGTGGATTCTTCCTATCAATCCAACTTGCAAAAAGTAAAATAACCTTTTTTTTTTGATAATAATTGTTGAGTTAATTTTTGGAGGAATTCTTGATGGTAATAAATTTAAAGTTTTCTGCCTACCAGGGACTAAATAATATTGTAAAAGATTTTTCCATTAGAAATATCCTGAAATCAAATCAAAGGAATAAATTCTTTTAATGTCTTTTCAAAATCTGCAAAGTTTTGCAATGACCAGTCTTCAACATTACTATTATTGATTTCTGGATGTCTTTTCAATCCCCATATAAGAATATGTTGCCATACAATTGTTTCATCCTCAACAACAAAATCATCTGTTTTGAGAATTTCCAATATAATTGGTTTTTCCAATGATTCAAATTTACTTGACTGAAATAATTTTTCTATATAATCCCCATGTTTCCTGATAAAATATTTCATTGTGTGTTCAAAGAGTGACTCAAGACCAAGTTCATGAGCTGTAACTAATATTTCCACAATCTCAACTCCAGTAAAATTGTCTAATTCAATTTTACAAGTATATAAAAATCTTTTAAAATAAAATAAAAATATTGTTAATTATCATTATTGCCATTGTTTTATATATATAGAAACAAGGACAACATCAATAATGATTTTGAGTTAAGGTCACCCCTTATATGCAACTCTTTAGGCGGAATGGTTTTGGCTTAGAAACCATACCCATTTTTGCATAGTAAATTTTCCCAATAATGGCAAATCCCTTAAAATGCAGAACATTCTTTCAAAACATCATTTTCAACATTGTCCTTGTTTCTATTGAAAAGCTCCATATATTCGATTAAAAAACAAATACAATATAATATTAATTTAGTAAACTTACTTTAGAATAGGTCTAAAAATTAATTCACTAATATTTGGTTTTCCAATAACATAATAACCATTTGTTTTTGTTGCATTGGTTAAAGCATTTCTAAAAAATGGACAATGAACTTGTAGAATGAATGAATGTGCATGAATTTCTTTAACATTTGGTTTTACACCAACATTGATCTTTACATCGCTATTCTCTTCTGAATTTAAAAATCTTTCATTTTCATTAAAGTATTTTTCTAATATTGTTGAATCCATTTGTTATGTTATTAATTATTATTAAAAATTTAAAAAAAAAAACTCTTGTAAAAAAAAACAAAAATCATGTTATATATATACATAATCGCCATAATTAAATGCAACGCGGATCAATTTTCCCACACTAATATTTCTTGGTATTAGTGTTAATCTAAAACACGTTGTAAATATACCAATTTTTTCAATTCCTCTACTTTTTCTTCAAGCTAAAGCTATTTGCGAGAAGTAAGTTAATTTTAAACAATTTAATATTAAAGAATTTAGCATAACCATATTTTTAAATATAGCAAGCATATAAAGTCAATTAAACAACTAAACAAAGCAAAATTAATAAATTCAGTGAAGTAATAATTACAACATATAACAAATAGGATGATGAGTAAAGAAAGTTTCAGCTCCAAAGAAGTCAACTAAATCTCAAAACATTACAGTTCAAAGGCGTAACTGATCCTGAGATGACCCTTGTTTCAACAATTTTATATCTGCTTCTGCTTCTATTCATCAAACCTCTCAACAAAACGTCTAGCAATTCTCTCAACAAGACATTCTAGGTATTTTTTAAGGAAACCACTCAACATTCTGAGGGCCAAGTACCTGAACCTCCCAATCCACATTATCGAACCAAAATACAATGGTAATAATGGCATCATTAATCCATATGATATGATATTTCAGAAAAATCCATCAATTCATTGAACAAACGTGGAATTAATCTTTATCTCCTATTCAAGCTGCAATTTTTAAAATGGATATGATGTTTTAGTCAGAGCAAAGGTTCTCAAATTTATTTATTTCTTCATTTATGATTTAATAGTTTAGATTTTTATTTGTTTATATTTATATTTTTTGTTTTAGACTGGGACTGATAAAAACATTGGCATTTTTCACCACGAAAACAAGGAGAGTTGGTTGGGTCTTGGCGAAAATGATTTTGGTTTTGAGTGGCTTGGGCTTTTCAATAATCTTTTTCTTGTTTGGCTTGCTGAGTTTGGTTTACTAGTTTATTTATTATCGTATCAATTTCTTTAATTTCTGCTTCGGAAATGGTTTGACCTTGTTTAAATTTACTGGCTAAATAACCAACTGTTCCACTGATTAAGGAATTAATTATTGTTTTTATGGAATTGTTAAGAGCTGTTTTGGTTTCTAACAAATTTATAATTGGCGTTTCAGTCATTACCAATAACTGAAATCATATTGCCTTCCACACCTTCTTCCATGTCTTTTCCAAAAAAAAAAAATTAAAAATTTTAACTCAAAAGCAATGATAATGACACCGGCAAGAAGATCTAGGAAAAACAAATTTCAATCAAGTTTGAATTCAATGACAAGCAACTTTGACTTAAAAACTCGATGTATTCATGACGATACAAAGCTTTTACATTGTATAATTTTGAATTGAAATTAGTTGTCTTGATGGTGCTGATGAGATGCTGGATATTGGATTTGCTGAACCAATGAGAACTGTTTCGTAACTTGTTAAAAACAAAAAAAAAAGAAAAGGAAGTTGAGGGTAACAATGGTGATGATTATTGTCTTCAGATACAACACCTAATTCATTATTGAAAAACAATTATGTAAATACTGATGTAAACGTTGATGCAAACGTTGATGTAAACGTTCATTTGATATTTGCACCAAGTCACACTGGAATTAATTAATTAATCACCTTCTTCTATCAACACGCCTTTTTTATTTACTAATACCAATTGACAATTGAAAATAATCATTATATTATTATTTATTTTATTCAAAAAATACCTAATTGACAACAAAAATAGACCATAAAAATACAAAAAAGGAGGTGAAAAGTTATTAGAAGACAAAGAAGCGAAGATCATATTATTAAGTAGGCTTGCTTAGCATATATCTTTGGAAATTAAACATTGTCGTTGTATTTACTTTCTAGACTTAAAAGTGAAGCAAATGTAAGTAATTACACACCATTCAAATGAAAAAGATTGATTATTTTTGAATCTATACTTATTTAAAATTTATCAATTGATCATTAGATTGATGGTTGTAATGTTGCTGCATTAAAATGTTCGGCCAACTATATAGATCAAAATTATAATACAGTCTCATAAAAATTATATCTACAAATTTTTACGCAAATTCTATCTCCTCCATAATTACCAAATTAGCATTCATTGAAAATTGGCACGAGAGTAGTTTATAACCTATACCTTAAAACTACGAGACGATTTTCTTGATTCCTAAAACGTTTTACTATAAAAATTACGTTAAAAAAATGCTTTAAAATAAACCAATTAAGTAAAAATAAGTTTCGAGCTTCCAGAAGACGAGGGGGGAGAATCATCAACTGGTGCAAATCATCACACAACTGAAGCGCAAAAGGTAAAATTGTAATCCAAGAACAATTGTTAATATCATCAAATAATATAAGATGTTGGATTAAATTGAAAAAAAATTACTAAAACTACTTATAAGGTATCTTTTTTAATGGTCATGGAGAATCTTTATGTGTGTGTATTAAGCACATAGAATATTCATGATGAGTAATTAGAATGATCTGACATTGGATGAAGCTTGCATCAAAGGTGTCTTACACCTTAAATAATAGTATTTAGTAGAGCTATCAAAAAAATATCACTCGTTGTTAGCTTCAATGGCTGACACAATGACTAAAAGTTTATATTTTTTTAAAAAATATCTAACTTGATAGCCAATTAATTCCTTAAAAATAAATGAAATTATTGGAACATTTTAATTTTTTTGCAAAAATGTTTGCAGGCCAGGTTCAGTGAAGAACTCACGGTATATTGCAGTGTTGGCAACGGATCGAGTCCATTGAAACTGATGTATTTTGTTCTGGTCTATTGGCATTAATAAAATACTAAATATGGTTAATATGATATGCCAAATGATCTAATGGACTGGTCGATGGGGCTGTCAACTAGCAACCATGGCATATTGGATGTGGATGTATTGTTAGCATTGATCCTAAAAAGAAACCAACTCGTTGGGATGTGACTAAAAAGGACCCAACTAGTACAGAATATGGGATGTAAGAACTGAGGAGCTAAGAAGAATCGAGAGATATCGTTTGGCAGGAATGCACACTCATCCAGGTGCTCAAACTGTTTCGTTGCCTTTTTTTAGTTTAAATGAGAATTTGTTAAACTGACTTCTGTATCTTAATTCAAGACCAACCTTGAGGTAGTTTCATCGTATTGATCATTTGAAATAAAATAACAAATAATTTTTAAAATAAAATCTGAATCAAATTAAATGTAATTACACATATATACAAATCTTTACTACCTCTTCATCACGAACCTTAAAAAAATTTAATAATTTCAAAATGTTCCGCGTATGGTTTGGAAAATTTTTATCTATTATATAAGAATCATGTGACTAATTTGATAAGCATTTTTTGCCTTTCCCCCATTATCTAAACAACCATTTACAAATAATAATAATAATAAAAATAGATTAATTCTTCAGTACCTTCATCAATACCTATTATTTTAGAAAATTCAACATCAAATTTTTGCAATGTAACTACTTTTATTATTTTTATTTTTATTTATTAATTCATCAAGTAAATGATTTGATTGTTTTGAATTTTTAATTGTTAATAAATAAACGATTATGTGTTTGCTTTTAGTAATCATTGTTAATGTTAAATATTAATAAACAAAAAAGACGGCATGACTGTTAAAGATCTGGTGGAAGAACCATTCAATATGCAACATTTAAGCTACAAATGATGGAGCACGTCATCTTAAGAACATTACAGTTATTTTCTCACTTTTTCCTTGTGTACATAAGGCTAATCTGACTCGCATCCCCCGATGATACAATGATGTAATTGGATTCCTGGGGAGGGGAAAGCATTGTCCTGGGAATTTATCAAGATTGCATCATTGTCTAGGACATTTGCGCAAATCCTGATCTTCTCTCACAGAATCTGACTAGGGAAGGCTGAAAAGTTGTAACAATAATCTCCTCAGAAATAAACATGGCATTGCAACCAGCATGTTAGCACACCAACAACAATACATCATGAGATTTTGTCTAGTAGGTTCCATTCAAATTAATTGTTTTTCTAAATTACCTGTTTATTTGTTTGATTAACTGTAATTATTTTTTAAATGGGAGGGGACCTGGGATTTTTCCCCTACCCCAGGTCCATGCCTTTGTTTGTAAGCAAGGCATACCATGAATAAGCAGAAATCCAAATTGCAACTTCTCATGTTGCAGATGCCAACTTTATCTTATAAATGATTGATGCCTATTTCTTGTATGATAACAGCCAACCCTGGTCTGAGAGAAGTTTTTGCTTGAATCACATTTGTCCAAAGCCTTCCAACATGTGATGATCTTCACCTATGGAAATAATTCCACAGACATGAGGGCGTGTAAAACCACCTAGCTGCATGTTTGTGAAAGGAAATTTTATTAAATCTGCCACCTGTAACAAACATCAGATTTATTATTCTACTCATAAGAAAAATAATCATCCAGTCAAACCTATGGATCAAGGGAGGAATAGATTTATTTGTCTGTGAATCTCAGAGATCTGGATAGATAGACGCATTATTGTTTTGAAATCAAGTTCCTTAAAAAAATCACTTCTGCATGGTCTTGGTATTATTTATTATGTCAATGACAACATCTAATGTATTGAATGATCATAATAACTATCATGAATATTAATGGATGCAGGTATTCACAGAAGGAAAGGATTAAATAGCTAAGTGATGTTTGTTTTATTAAAGACATATATATAATTAATTATATTTAAAAAATACAATAAAAAAATTCCATTGAATCCAAGACTTCACCACTATGTCAATCAAACTATCAAGCTGTTATGTTTGTGCATGATTTAAAATTCTTTTGTGCTAATTTAGGGTCTCATTTTTTTGTATAATCTATTAGTTCTCTTTTTACTGGTTGACTGATGCCAAATTTGGTAATGGGGCATATCAGAATCTGATATCTGACCAATATTCTTTAAATAGTCTAAAAGCCTATTAGTAAATATTGAAAGTGCCAATATTTATCTAAATTTTTTGGTTAATTATTGGCTTAATTTAATAAACAAACAGCTCTTTTATATTGTAATTAAGTTATTTCTAAAGTTCTTTGTACTAAAATAATATCATAATCTTGTGGGTTCTATTTAAATAAGGTTTATTCGAACAAATAATTCGAGTAAAAATAAAATGAATAAAGTGAAATTTGATTTGTTTTACAAAACAAACAAATTTTGTTCCTTTGGTGTTAATGATTGAATTGATCACACAAGTAGTAGTCAATTTAAACAGCATTGTTTTTAAAGAATTTATTCAAAATAATATTATTAAATGTATAAAGTTTAATAATTTTAATGTTGCAAAGTTTTTTGATACATCAATCTCGGTCATTTTTATATACTTTAAAGTTACTTTATTTCTTTTTTTGATAAATAATAAATTTATCCTTTGTTTATTTGTTTTATTAAATCAATAAAATTTCGGAGAACCCAAATGTATCAATTACACGAAAACTATACAAAAAAAATAAATAAATAAAACAGCTTGTAGCCTGGTCCTGTAGAATATGCATGTAAAATTCCTTGTTTCCTGATTTTCTATATCATTTTTATTAATTAAAAATAATCTTCATTGAGGAAATCCATGCAATTTACAATGTAACTAACTTATTATGTCAATGATTCCAGCGATTTTTTTCTTAGAAATAAACAATAATTTCATCTTGTTTATATGATCAGGTCTTAAAATAATAGTTTCAATGATCCATTTTTAGTAGTTCACTTTAAATAATTTTGTTACAGCATTCATAAAAAAACCCTATCTTTTAATAAATTTTTTAATTAGTAATAGTAAAATACATGTATTAAAGAATAGAACTCCACAACAAATAATTTTTCGAGAAATCCATTTATTACATTAAAACTTGAAACTGTTTTTTTAAAAGGTAAGGACAGAAGTGACTTGTATACTTTAAAATTAGTCTTTAGACCGAACCAACCATATAAAAAATAGCTGATTTACATCATCAAAATGGAATTAAGGCTCCACATGAGCCAGCTTACAAGCCAAATAACTTAATAAACTCACAAGCCAACCCGCAAGCTGGATAAGTTATCTGGCTCGCAAGCCAGCTCCTGAAGAGCTTTAAGTGGAATTACAGGGATCAAATTTAGTAAATTAATCTACTATTACCAGGATGACACCCAATAATATATTGTAAAAATATTTTTTATGAATGATAGAGAACTATTTCTAAAGATAGTCAAGAGAAAAGTAACAAAAGTCGTTGATGAATTAAATAAGAAATTTGAAAAGCGTAAACTTAAACCTTCAGAAATGTAAGCTGGATTTCAATGATACAGACAGAATGGATTGCCTATGTAAATTAAATTATTATTTTTTAGTTGAAAATATCTCTCGTCTATAATTAATATATATATATATATATATACACATGTCAAAGCCACAATTTTGTATTTTCAATTGTCTGAATTCTTAATTTTATATACAATGAAATTAAAAAACGAAATATCTCGAAAAAAAAGACTTGTCTTCTAGAAATGAACGAGGCACTAAAAATCCACCATATGAGTCATTATGTGTTTGGTTAACTGCAAAGACTGCCCTGGAGTCTTGTGACAAGTGTGTAAATTAGTTAAGGCTATCTTTCGTAATATTTAAAGATATTAGTTCGACACATAATCAATTGTTGTAAAATTTTAATATAAATAATCCCGAGTTATTATTATTATTCAAGCTCCTCATAATTATGGATAACTTGTTCAGCTTGCGAGCTTAATAGGTTATTTGGCTTGTGAACTGGCTTTAATTATTACGCCTGGGCCAATTTTCTTTGAGTGGACGTACGCTACCTTATTAAAAATTATTCCCATTATATTTTTAATTTACTATATTCCTCTTTGGTCTTTTCACATTATTATTTTTATAATTTAGTATATCATTCAATATAACCTATAAGAATACAAGAGGTTGTTTGGAATCCAATTAAAGCGCAAAATTTTTTTTTAATCATATCAAATTCGTAAAAAAATTCCCCCGATTAATTATTTTGGTGTCACGTTGATAAAAAATGGAATCAATTTTAAATATCGAGGATGAAATTAATTCAAAAGATCCTTTACATCCTGTAAATCTTATTCCTGAATTATGTAGATTATTTTATAAATTAGGTTGGGTTACAGGAACAGGGTATGCATATACACTTGTATATTTTTATAATAATTGTCTAAAAATTTTAATTATATTTTTTTATTAAATGGAATAGAGGAGGAATTTCTATTCGTGACGGGTTCGTACTATTAATACATTTTCAACAACAATAATATTATTCATAATCGTAATAATCAACAATCTTATTTTATTATTAATTAGTGAATTAGTATATATTGCACCTTCAGGTTAATCTATATTTTGGTCTATTTCTCTCCCAACAATTTAATTTATCTGATATTTTTATTATGAGTGACTTTTAATATATATTGACACCTTCAGGTTAATTTTGTTTTTCTAAAAATAATGATAACTGAAATGACAGGAGTTCAAAAAGAACGCATCAAACCAAAAGACTTATTTGTATTGCTATTATCAACAAGGCGAGAACTACGTTCACCTGAACGATATAAACCATCAGCCTGTACTCCATTATTTTATAACGCATATACATTACGTAATGCTAATGCATGTATTCACACCCATTCACAAAATGCAGTAATGGTCACCCTGTTATATAGTAATAGCGAAGTATTTGAAATAACGCACCAGGAAATGATTAAGGGTATTAGACGTGGGAGTAGCAAAGAAAATTTCGAGTATTTTGATAGTTTGGTTGTGCCGATTATTGAAAATACGGCCAAAGAAGAAGATCTGACTGAAGATATGGCAAAAGTAACTTGAAGTTTTGATTATGATGATCTTTATTATTTTAAGTGATCTTGTTTTTTTTTTTAAAAAAATCTATTTTTTTATGATTAATAGATTATGACAAAGTATCCCGAGACAAATGCTGTTTTAGTAAGAAGACATGGTGTATATGTCTGGGGAGGTAATAATAATAATAACAATTCATAACAAAAAAAAAATAATAGTAATAATGGTTATAATACTAATCATCGCTATTATCATCTAACTTGTATAGAATCATGGGAGAAAGCAAAGACAATGTGTGAATGTTACGATTATTTATTTGAGATAGCTGTCAAAATGAAAAGTATTGGGTTAGATCCAGCAGCCAAGCCGTAAAAATTTTTTAACGTAAATATTTATTGTATTATTATTAGCATTTTGCATTGTTCTATATTACATATTATATCCTTACAGTACATTATTGTATCTTACATGTCCAAGTTTTTTTTATCTCACATTCAATCTTATTTTTCAAAAAGGCAAATTATAAAATTCCTCTCTTGTTGGTGTAACTACTGGTGTGGGATACTTTTTTACGTTACCTAATAATTCATTTACATTTAATAATAATGATTAATAAATAATAATAATTTTTCAATCAAAACGATATAATTTTCTTTTTTGATTCAATTAAATACAATGAATAGTTAACATTAATGTTTAATTTATTCGATTGGTTTTATCAAAAAAAAAAAAAAAAAGGAATGTTATAAAATAATAATTTAAAAAAATTATTCATATATGTAATAACAAACTTGGAACAAAATATGGTTTTTTTGTTTAAGAAAATGGCAAATTACTAAATACAAATGGCTTTCTCTATGTAAATTTAATATTACCTTGTAAACCAACATTTTCAGCTCCAATAAGATTTTTAATAACGTGTTCAATACTCTTAAAATATTTTACAGTTTTTACATGCAATTCAAGTGTTGCATCTTCATCACAAACAATTAAAGCCTTGGGATGATTTTGAATTGCTGACACAGTCCACATATGGTTTATACCTTTATGAATTATTTTGAATATTATTGTTATTTATTTCTGTTAAACAATTACGTGTTAATGCAACAACAACTATAAATAAAATAATATCAACCTTCTTCGATACATTTGGCTAATGCAATAGCTTTATGAGCTCCGGTAATAATAACTGCGACTTCACGTGCATCCATAACAGTCCTAAAAATTAACATGAGATATTAAAAATAATTAATAAGTAATAAATACAATTAATTTAATATTACATACCCAACCCCAACAGTTAATGCCATTCTAGGTACTTTGCTGATATCATTTTCAAAAAATCTTGAATTTGCTAAAATTGTATCATACGCTAAAGTTTTTACACGAGTCCTTGAGTTCAACGAAGATCCAGGCTCATTAAAAGCTATATGACCATCAGGTCCAATACCTATCATCATCGTCATCATCAATTTTTAGATGTAAATGTAAAAAAAAACTGTTCTAATTTATTTGATTATTATTCAATCATCACACATTAATTTTGCTGGTACTAACCTCCCAAGAATAGTTCTATGCCACCAGCAGCTTTAATAGAGACTTCAAAATCAGTACATTCTTTTTCAAGATCTTCGGCATTACCATTGAGTATATGAACATTTTTCGGATTTATATCTACATGTTTGAAAAGATTATGCCACATGAAAGAATGATAACTTTCTGAATGATCTCTAATAAATAATAACAAAACATATATTATTTATTAACTATTATTATTGTTATTTTTATTATTATTATTATTATCATCATTACTACTACTATTATTAAGACTTTACCTTGGCAAACCAACGTATTCATCCATATTAAAAGTAACGACATTTTGAAAACTTAATTCACCATTTTTATGATACTTTACTAAATTTTTATAAACACCAATTGGCGAAGAACCAGTTGGCAAACCAAGAACAAAAGGTTTCTCAGGAGTTGGATTAAATTCTAATATACGATTCTTGATATATGTTGCTAAATAATTTTTTTGGGGGGAGGAAGGAACCAAGTTAATTACTATTTTTATAATTTAAATAAAAATTATTGATTTTTATTAAACGAACCCATATATTCAGAAACTGCATCACAATCTTCACGAATAATTAAACGCATTTTAATTTTTTTTTATTCTGATATATTAGATTTTGGTTGATTCAAGTATGAATGAAAATATAGATCAAAAAAAGAAAGTTATTTAAAATTAACATGTAGTTAGCCCTGTGTAATCTTTTACGCGACGTTAATCTTTACTTTTTTAGGGAGTAAGACATGATGTCACGATTAGACAAGAATGATTGATTATTTATTATATCCGTCAATATTTTTAAAAATTGATTAATTTACACAATAATAATAACGATACATCATAATTTAAGTATTAAAACTACCACCCATTCGTAATTTCCTCCTCCGCCTACGACTACTATTACTATAGATTTTTCAACTCTAGTTTTTTAACTGTTTTTTCAAATTCTAAATTATCAAAGTTCTTTAAACCAGATTTCTTGTAATCAGAATAAATTTTCAATGCATCATCTAATCTGTCATTTGATAGGTAACCATCTAATAGTATGTAATATGTAGTTAAGTTTGGCTTGATTAGATTTTGATTGACTGATTGAGAAAATTGATTGTAAATCTTTGACAAATCATCAAAATGATTATATTTAATATAATAATCAAATATTGAATTATAGATTACTAAAGTTAAAGAAATATTTTCAGACTTCATTTCACTCAATGTGAGATTTAATTTCTCAAGATCATTATTTTTAATGTCACGTTTAATCATTAAACTATAATTAATAATATTTCTATTCTTGTTACGAAGATTGTTATAGTTACTCCTACCACCACTACGATTACTATTATCGAACTTCATTAAATTATTTAAAGATTCTTTATCATTGATTCTAATTAAATAATTCATTAATGTAGTATAAGTTACTTGGTTCATTTCTATTTTGTAAAAATTAAATAAGTTTATTATTTTCCTTATTGACACAATATCGTTATATTTGATATATTTCTTTAATAATATATTAAGTGTGTAATCATCCAGACGAACATTCAATGCTTTCATATCATTAAATAATTCTATTATTATAGCTCTAGTATCAATATGATCAAATAATATATTATATATTGATGTATTTAAGATCTGATTACTCCTATCACCACCATCACCGCCGCCACCACTATTATGATGATGTTTTATATGATTATCTTTCAAATAATTATAAACTCTTAGTGCTTCTTCCTGTTTTCTATTCATCAAAAGTCCTTTGATTAGTTTCTGGTTAATTAAATAACTATCACTAATGATTCTATGATTGCCACTACTTGTAGTATTACTATTAGCAGTATCTTTACCATCAGCACCAGCACCACTAACACCGCCACTATTAATTAAATTATTTGATTCTTTGAAGATTTCAATTGCTTTGTCAACTTTTCCCAATTTAAAATTAATTTCCATCAAGCTGGAATAAATTTGAAGATTTGGTTCAACTTTATCTGATTTCATTTCTTTCCACAGTTTTTCAACTGGTTGCAAATGATTCTTCATTGAAAATCCTCGAATCATTTCACTGTACAACAAACTATTTAATTTGATAACCTTCATTTCTCTTAATTTATTCCATAAATTCAAAGGTTCATCAAACTTGTGCGATTCAAAATATCCCATTAATATGTATCTGATTATTTCCTCGTTAGTCGCAATATCTTTACTGATAATTAATTCATTCATCTTATTAATCAGCTCAACTTCATTCATCATAAATAATTTATAAATAAAATTTTTTATCAAATTTGTTTTTTTATCAATAATTATGTTTTGGCTGTCAATGTTATTGGTCATTTTATTAAAGTATGATTTTATTATTATTTCATTTGATTTATAATTTATTTCCAATCCAACATTATTACTATTATTACTGCTGCTGCTGCTGCTATTATGACTACTACCACCACCACTACCATCATTAACATTATAGTTATTAGTATTTTTGATATAGTTGTTAATATCTAGTAAATATTCGATGCCACTACTATCAACATCACTAATTTTCTCATATAAATAATTATAAGCTTCATCATAATTTTTTGATTTTAACAATTCAAAATATTTTAATTTCTCAAACTCTTTTTGTGATTTTTGTGATTCAATATCATAAGTTTCAATGATACTTAATACATTGTTTAATTGACCATCTGGTTCTAATGTTTCCACCAAATGATTTCTTAATAATTTGTCAAGTGTTTCCAATTCAAATGAATTTAGATGATTATAAAATTCCATTTTAAATTTCAATGCATCTTCAACACTCCCAACTACTGGTTTGTTTTCATCATTCAATAATGTGCTTTTGATTTCTTTTAGATTTTTTGCTCTTAAATTTTCAATTATTTTTGTCACTATTGGATCAATCTTTTTTTCTTCTACTATCACTTCCTTTTTTTTTTGTTGTTGTTGCTTATTCTCGCTGTTTGACAATAATATTTGATCTTGCTTTTTCTTCTCACCATTATTATTAACTAACAATATTTGATCTTGCTTTTTCTTCTCACCATTATTATTAACTAACAATATTTGATCTTGTTTCACTTTCTCACCACTATCCAATAATATTTGATCTTGTTTCTTCTTCTTGCTGCTTATTGACAATTGATTTTGTTTGGTCGGTTTGTGCTCTTTATTATTATACATAAAATTATTAAATAGTAAGAATTGTTGAATTAATAGATAATGCTGTTGCTGATTCTGCTGATGATGTTGTTGTTGGTGATGTTGTTGTTGATGATTTCGTAAAATGGTTGAAGAGGAAGAACTAAATGTTCTAATAAATGATCTCAAACATCTTTTATCAACTATGATATCATTGTTGTTGTTAATTTCGCATCTTCTATTTCTAATAATGAAGTTTCGATATGTAATAATTTCAAAAGATGAAATCGTCGTATGAAAATTTCTCGGTTTTTTGAAAAAATTATAATATAATGAATTTGTTTTTTTTACTGATGTCAAAAAAATCATTTTTTTTTTTGAAAAAATTGTGTTACATGGAATCAAATCTAATTTTCTTTTGGGATAAATTATATTCGAACCAAAAGAGGTATAGTTAGAAAATGACTATCAGTAAATTTTTAAAAATTGCACGTATAGATGGTCATTTGAGGTCATTTTGAGATACTTTTCCAGCACTGAGCAGTAGAGTTTCATCTTATATATATATATATATATATAAAGGGGTCAAGATATGGCATACTAATATAATGTTTCATTTTATCAACTATTCACCAAGTAGCTCTCTAATTTTCTTGGTTTAAAAAATCGAAGAAATTCAGTATATTACAGTACAAATATTTATGATGGTCAATCGATGTTGTGTGAGATTGATTGCGTCAATTTTTTTAATTGATCTATACAATATCCCTCTCTTTACTTTGTTGTGGGATAGGCACTTGTCAGGCGAAGGTGATGATGGTATATGATTGAAAATAAGTATCACTCATAACGCAATATAAAGAATATGTAGTTTAATCAGTCAGGCAATATCACTTTACTCGAGAAAAACTCCCAATCAAACTATTAAAGCAAGTGAACAGAAATTACAACCTTATAATAACGAATAATAATAATAATAATAAGTTTAAATTAAAACTGAATTCCTTATTGGCTGGTTGATGTATATTTCGGAGGAGCCCATTGTAAATTTCCTCAGAGTTAGTCATACATTTTAACTTGTTAACGCTTACTTATCACTAATATTTGTTATTTTGATTTGTTGCAGCCTGCAAAAATTTATTATTTATACAAAAACAAGATATTGAAGTAAGCAGGGAGCGGTGCGCCATCCCCCCAGAAAAAGTCATTGGTACCGCCAAGCCTACTTTATTAAAAAATTATACAAATAAACATTTTACATTAAAAGTTTCCAATCTTTTATATTCGATCAAAGGACTTTTTGAACATTTTATTTGAGAAAAATCAAATTTTAGGATGTTCAAGTTTTCCGAGAAGCTTGCTCTACTCAATGCCAAATATGCTTGACCTTCAGCAAGTGTGATCTCACGAATAGAGATAGTTATATGAGATAAGGTCAAACCTTGTGTTTATGAACAGGACATTTTAGAGCGAGAATTGTATAAACTTTATTAATTAATTAAGGAAAGTATTTTCGTCACTCGTTATTGTAACATGTTTATAACGAACGTTGCAATAAAACAAATATAATAACATTTGTCTCGACTTGTATTGACGTTAGTCGGGTTACTTTTCCCTATTAGTTAATAAAATTTATGTGACGGATTTTCTTTATTTCCTTTGATCGTGTTACCTAAAAAATCTCAATTTCAGAAAATGTATGGAATTCCCATAGATTACGTTCATAGGGCAGCATTAATTGTGTCAAGAAGTATTTTTTACTTGATTCAATCTGTAAATTAAAATATAGTTGTTTATCAGTTATTTCAATATTTGGAAAATAATAATTGTTAAATATAATTAATTACCTTTCTATCTTTTAGAAAAAATGATTTGGAATAAATTTATTTTCAATTAAGACTGTCTGCTTGTATTTTTATTTTATTGTCCAAATAATAAACAAAGGCTGTTCAAGAATAATAATAGTTTGTCAGATGTTTGAGTCACACATGGTTGGAATGGTTTAAATTTACGCTACAAATTAGTGTTGATTTTATTTCAGGATAAATTGTATGAACTGGCTGTTTGACAACATTTGACAATCTATATAATGCTATCAAGAGCACTAAGCAAAATTATTATATTATTAGGAAGATTAAAAAAACCCCCCTTAAAGTGAGCAATGAATGGATAAGTGGGTAGATACCATCAGCTGATACCATATGTAATGGTATAGTCACTCAAGTCAGCAAACAATTTCTGAAAATACCATTTTCCATATGCATACTATAAATCCTTAAATCGTCTCCTAAAAACATCAGATGGAATCCGTACATAGCATTACTTATTAGATTTATTTGATAATAAACCAACTTTACACCCACTTACCTGCAATATTGATAGAAAATATTGATGGCAAATTAGTCAATACCCCCTTCTTTATAAATTGTTTAAGATAATCTCTTGCAAAATCCATCAAAATCTTTGCAAGTTGTACTAACTTTAAACAATCTGGTTCTTGTTTTCATTTAGAGGAATCTGGACAACCAGTCTCCAAATTTAGAATATCAACCCTTTGATCATTTACAAATGCAATAAGCATGAGATCTGGCCTACATGCACTACATGAATTACCCTTCTGCACAGTGTCTGATCAACTTGTTATATTACCCCTGATTTTTTTGAGAAATGAATGTCATACTTTTTAACATTATCTAAAACAAAACTGATTTGCTTACCAGATTTTTCATATTTTGTTTTGTTGGTAAATCCCTCAAAGCAATGTTAAATAATGGTGCCAGAACTTCACTAACATATGATCCTTCATTTATCACTGTCTAATTTAAAATATATGACTTATATTTCAATAAGGTCCAACCAAAGCTGATGTCTAAAATTACATTAATTTTTATTAACTGATGATTAACTTATCAATCAAAGTAATATAGTCATTAATAAACTTACAATGCTTCCAATGATTGCTTCATTATAACTTTCAACTTCTCTGGACACTCTATCATCAGGAAATTTTCCCCGCCTCAATATTACATCCATAAATTTTAATATGTAAAGTTGTAATATTTGCATAAAAATTATGTAATATTTACACTCGATGTAATAATTGCATAATTTTTGTATGCTTATTTGCATAATATTATGGGCCCACTGTAAACTTACATAAATAGTGTAATAATTACATAAATCTGCGTCAGAAAAATTTCCTGATAATCCATTGACTGAATGGAGGATCACATGTTTCCAAAGGGGGTTCTTCTAAACCAATACTTACCTCTTGAATATACTCTTTGCAAGTTTGCAACAATGCTTCATTATTATCTATGCAAAACTTTTTTTTGGTATTTTCCTCAAAAACATTACAAAGAGAATCTGGCAAATCAGAAATAGGTGATGACTCAATATCAAATATACCAGAATATAGAGGGTGATTATATGGAAGTTGTGTCAAGTCTATTTTTTTTAAGTCGTTCACCAGCCTTTCCCATAGAAGTTTTTCAGCTTCTGAGTTTGCTTTTGCAAAAGCCTGAACTTGTATCAGTAAAAATAGTGAAAAAAAAAATCAACATCATAAGATATAATCATACATGGGCTATGTTCCCCTTTAATATCTCCAAATTATTTTCCACATCTTTGATACAAGATTCTGTATCCACATTATATAGCAGTGGTATATGCAAAAATAGCAACAACTTAATATTATAAATCCGTTCAACAATGAAAAATCAGTTTATTTATACTAGGTGTTTGAATCCGAATCTCAAATAAGACTCATTAAGGGGTTACACCCTATTATTATCAAAGTAACAGGAGAGACCGTTCTGGGAACACAAAATTAACAGGAGGGAACACAAATTTTAACCCATGCTATTTGTTGATTGACCAATTAAAATCGCGAATTTGATAAATGTAGAAATAAATATGGTTTGATTCATTTTGTCAACAATCACTTCACCAACAATTGTTTCATTAACGAATTTAAGAAGTTGGAAGCAACCGTTGAAATAGTCTAATAAATTAAATCGTACTACTCGAAAATGTATTTAAAGGGTTGGTTTTTGACTTGGTCGGATAATAACTCTCTTCCTAACTCTTCTCTTGACCATATCTCTTGATATAATCAAAATAACCTTAATATAACGAATGTCAAAATGATTGTAAATGCGACTAATTTAAGATATTGTAAAATAGTAAATTATAGATCACGGGAAATGAACATATAAATCAGAAATGATTTACATGTATCACGAAGTGAAAATTTGGAAGCAATTATCACTGAATAACTCAACAAGAAATTAAAGTGTAATGGACTACAAAGTCTTAGAATAATATTTAAACAAAAGAATTTTACATGACTCACATTGACTAGAAATTACTTGAAAATAATTCTAGACAGAAGGTTTAAATAATGTTTAAGGAATATATTAATTAGTATAAATTAGGATTTCAACAAAGTCAGAGAACTAGATGATAGAACCTTTAACATGTATGAATACGTTGTAAATTTCTCTTTTCATGTGATCATTAGTTAGTTAAAAAAAAATATATATAACTATTATCTTGTAATAACAATAATATCTAAATAATAAAATTCAAACATAAATATCTCTTAAAATAATCTCTTGCCAGTGGAATAATCCACCCACTTCCAAAACCACATAAACCTTTCACTCTAACTCAATTATTAATTAATTACTATCTTACCAGGGGGACACCTTTGATAAGTATAGTTGTGTGTGTATTTTTCTTTTAATCATTTTCTTTATTTTTATTTAGTTTAGGTCAATGCCTAAATAGTGGAAATCCTAGCTAGGTGAGGTCAGTTAAGAGATTGAGCCATAAATATAATAATAATAAGTGTATAAAGTATCACAGCGGATACTTGAGATATTATAAATATCATTGAGACATGCCAGCTCAGGCAGATAACAAAGGACTGCTGAGAAAACATTACCAGAAGGGAAGTAAGGAAACTTGCCCTGTAAATAATTAAATAGCTTGAGTGCTATAGTGAGAAAAAGTAATCAAAGAATTACATAATTGGATACTGTCATAAACGAAATAAATATTATTTTAACCAAATCAATAGATTTGTATGAGACTCAGATTTTGATCTCACAATATATAATCAAGAGAAAACATGAATGATGTATGAAAAAATCAAACAAATTTATTTAATAAAACAAAATTTACAACTCAAAAAAATTTTTTTTGCATGTAATAAAATTCCATTATTAACTATTAACAATCTAATTATATAGATCTTGACCGATCAAGCCCGCTTATATAGTTATTGAATAATTGATAATAATAAAATAAAACGTTAATTAAATATATATTTTACAAACAGCCTTGTAGATCTCGACTTTAAGACTTATTTTGATCAAACCCGCCTATAATAATAAATGTTCATTTTGGAAACTTGATTTGCAAATAGATCTTGGCTTTAACACTTACTTCTACCAAGCCCCGCCTATATAATTATTTGAATAATTGATGAAGCGCTCATTAAATATATTTTACAAACAGATTCATAGATCTTGACTTTTAACACTTATTTCGATACAAGCTATTCAATAATTGATAAACGTTCATCAGTATATTTTACAAACTTGCTTTGGAAGCTTCGTATGTCGTCATACACCTTGTATTTAACAGTTTACTTTTTCTGTTTAATTTTATTTTTTTAGATTCGATGGACCATGTTGTTGTCGGTGGAATTCATTCTGAACGCTTTGTAGTTGACCTCCACATATTCGTGTTCTTCTACACGGCACACAGCCACCCCAGTCACCGTATGTGTCCCACTGGCTGACTTGATGAACATGGTTGTGGTTGACGACATAGCAAATAATCAAAATTAAAGAAATACTATGCAAAAACAAGCAAGTAAAAAAGATTCGAAGGCGAATTGGTTTGTTTTTATTTATACATCCCAGATCAAAGGTCAATTTGATCAATCAGATTTTTTTTCAAGCCTACATCACCATAGAAGGATAAGCTTTACAAATTTGATTGTTCTAAAAAAAAAAGATCTTTTGTTTTGATCTTTTCTTTGTGTTCATTTATTTTTATCCCAGACTAAAGGTCAATTTGATCGATCAGATGTTTTTTTCAAGTCTACATCACCATAAAAGAATAAATTTCAATTGTTTAAAAAATCAACTAAGCTTTTTTTTTCTTAATTAAAAGAAAAAAAGATCCTTCGCAAAGAAGAACCCTCATGTGAATCAAAAGCCATTTGCGAATTTCAATTGTTAAAATCTTTCGTCCTGATCTTTTCCTCGTGTTTTTTTCGTCTATCGCTATAGAAGAATAAGCTTCATGCAAACATCAAAAATCATTTACAAATTTCGATAGTTTTAAAACAAATCGACTAAGCTTTTTTTTCTTAATCAATCGACGTATTTTATTTGTTTTTCCCAAAAGGAAATCAGATCATCCACTATCCTTCAAATGGTCAAAATCAAAGTTTTTTCTTGTCCAGATCATCCCAATATCTCTCTCAAATGGTCAAAATCCAAAAAAAAAAAATTTAATCCAACACGAACAATAAAAAAAAATTTGATTGTTTGTTTATCGATCATTTTTTTTTAAATTGACAACGAAATAAAACCCCGGTCTCGTGACCAGAAAATATCACCAACACGTTGTGTGACAAGCCTTTGACGATCCGAGGTAAAGGTTCCAAAACAAGACCATAAGTTTTGGTCATTTTGAACGTTCCGAAACGTCGGGGCAAGACGAAGACCTAACGTTAGACAGCGGTCGACACCACGCAAAAAACATCTAAAGCGAAACACGATTTCCTTTCAGTCAAATATCTGTTTCGCTCAACCCTAACGTTTTGAACCAAAACAGACAAGTTTTCCGTTTCACAAATCATGACAAACAGATAACAATTGGGATTCACGCGGTACTGTGACGTAAAATAACCATAACCGTTTATCATTTTTTTGGAAAACGAAAATATTTCTGTTCAAATTTCAAATCAATTTGCAAGTCATTTCAAGCCAACGCAGCAAAGAAAAAAAACGACTCATCACAAAGTTTTACCCTTTGATTTTGATCTCATCCTTCCCCAAAAATTCAGTTTACTAAAGTTGAGAAATAGGATGTTTAGAATATTCGTGGTGATTCGTATCGTAACTGAACTGAACTGAACTGAATATTCTTTACAAATTAATTATTATATATGTTAATTAATTAAATTACATTCAATTTTTCAATCGTATTTCCTTTTATATACAACGGTGTTAGTTTTGCAACCAATCAATAGGTATGTTAATGATCTGGTCTTAGGTATCAAAGACTGTTTGAATTTTTTAAAAATAAAAGCATTTAATTTGTTAAATATTATTTTATTATCATAATTAAAAAAAAGAATATATACAGACAAAATTCATTGCCTCAATAAATGACAGAGTTTCTACTCGTAATACAAATTCTTATTCGGATTATTCGTAATGCAGCTCAATCTAATTCGAATTATTTGATTTACGTCATTTTATTCGTTTATTCAAATCACTCGTTTTAATTGTTTTATCAGTTATTCAAATTAATCGTTTTATTCAAATTATTTGAATTACTTGTTTTATTTTGTTTTAATTCGAATTATTCGTTTTATCGAATTATTCATTTCATTGTTTGATTCGAATTATTTGTTATGTTATTTTATTCGTTTAAACTTTCAATATAATTTGAATACTCAAACTCATAATAACAAGAATTTGGTCTAATGTACAGGTATAGAATTTGTCTATGAATACAAGAATGACAAGAATGTGGTACTTGGCAATGTTCAAAGTGCTCAAGATGCTATTACAAGGACACAGTCAGTCAATCAAAATTTTATTTCATGAAAGAAATGTATACAGTATTTTTATTTACGGAATATGAATTATGATTAACTAACTATTGGCTTTTTTAGCAAAGCATGCATATTTTTCATATAAGAATACTTGAAAAAATATGGATCTTCACAATTTCAATTGAACTTTTGAAATAAGTATATTTTGTTATATGTGTATTCAAACTACAATGAAACATAGGTGCCTGTCCCATTTTTTAAACAGGGTACTTCAATGTCAAAGAAAGTAATGAAGATTGCCCAAGGAAATTAAGATTTGTTGGATATAAAAACATTTTAATTCGTGATCTACGTAGTAAAATTCCGGGATAAATCAATTAGTGTGCAGAAATAGCACAATATTTTATATGTAGATTCGTACTTTAAAATTTACTAATACTAAATAAAACCCGAGTTTCCGGATACCTTTCTAATTTAAATTTATAAAAGTATATATATATAGCTCCAAAATTTCAAATTACATAAATCCAAAATTGTTTTCAAAACAAATATGATTGGCTAAAACCACGCTGATCTTTCATTGGTGGATCGCGAATTAAACCGAATTCAATGTTACAAAAAAACCCTCGGTTTAGTAGATAAATTTTAATGTAAAGATAATAAAAAAACATGTATATTTGTTTTATCAAGGCATCGTCTGTATAATGGTCCAAATATGACAAAATGATTTATTTTTTTGTATGAAACAAATGTTCTAGCCAAAGATTTTTAAAATTATACAAATAGTAGTAAATTTATCAAATAATAATATTTCATATTTTTATTTTCTAGGAATAAGTTTCACCTTTAGTTCATCACAATGTCTTGTTAACCCAAAATGAGTTTTCAAAGGTGCTGAATAATCAATCAATTCAACATTAAATCTTCCAAATAATAAAACCATAAAAATTTTAAGTTGTGCCATTGCTAAATTTCGACCTGGGCACATTCTTACTCCACCTCCAAATGGTTGAAGAGTATTCTTTTGGATTTTATCATCATTTTTATTGTTGTTTGTTGATAAAAATCTTTCTGGATTAAATTTTTCAGGTTCTTTCCAATATGATTTATCCATATGAATTCCTTGAGCATTTATGAATAAAGTTGTTGAACCTTCAAATTTATGACCATCTATTTCATCAGCATGTTCTGCCATTCTAAAATTCACTGGCACTATTGGCATATGACGGAAAACTATTTTGCAAAATAATATATTTAATTAATATTAATATAATGTGAATTTTTTTGATTAATTGAAAAGTAAATTTTGTTTTTTAACCTTCTTTAATTACAGCTTCACAATAATGTAATTTATGCAAATCTTCAATTTCAATGTCTGAATTTAAATCAATGGCCTTTTGAATTTCTTCAATAACATGTTGTTTTACTTCAGGGTTGTGACAAACATAGTAAATAATGAAACAAGTTCCATTTGCAATCTAAAAATTTGAAAATTTAATTATTATTATAATCCAATAACTCAATAATCAATCATTCAATACCACCACCACCACCACAAACCTTATCACCCAAAATAGCTTCCATAATACTTTCACATATGTCTTCATCAGTCATTGGTTCAAGAGGTTGTTGATTATCACCTTGAGATTTATCACGTGGTGTATTAAATGTTAACATCAAGGTCAACATATCAGGAGTCAATTCTTGATCAATTGGTGTTTTTTCAATTTCATTTCTACGTTCTTTAATCAAATTTGCCAGGTAATGTTTCCTTGTCCAATCAAAGCTGTGAAGGATTTTTTTGGAAGAACTATTATAACCTGGCAAAACATGTAAAAACATAGGTGTCATCATAAAAAATTCCATTCCATTAAGCATAGTTCTGATATGATAAATTAGGGTTTCTGTTTCAGAATTTTTATCAGGTGCACACAAAACTTTATGATAATTATTTAGAGTGTTGGATTTTTTATTTGTTGTTGTTAATATCATAACCTCAACAAAAAATCTTAAAACCCAATCCAACATATTGATTTCACCATCCCATTGATCCAAATCCTTCCAATATTCTTCCATTTCCAAAAATGATGATTGAGTGACCTTGATATTTCGTCTGATAAAACTTGGTGTTAAGACAGCTTTTGTGAAAAAATTTCGATTATAACTCCATTTATTGTAGTTATCATTGAATAATAAACCTTTAGAAGTCATGTCCAATACATCTAATCCTTTGTTTGGAGTTGTACGCTTATTATAATTACCAAATGAAGGTTTAAAGATTTTCTCAAGATATTCAGCTCTACCTAACCAAATAGCTCTTTCTTCACCAATCCATATTTCACCAATATCACCATATTTTGATTGGAGACTGCTTATCCAAGCTGCCAAATCACTATATGAAGTTAAATTACCAATTAATGGTAATGGTAAAGGACCTGGTAATTTGTTTGGACGTTTAAAATATTTCACATAAAAATTTATCACATAACCAATGACAAGTAATAAACTTAAGGAAATAAAATCTTGAAATGAAAAGGTTGACATGATTCAAATTTAATGGTTTTTTTTTTAATCGGGTTTTTTTTAATCGGGGGTTTTTTTAATAAAAGAAAAACCAAAATATATATATATATATATTCTAAATTCGCGCGTGGAGTTCAAATTAACCAATCAAAATTTTGTATCCCATAACCTTGATTTAAAGGGTTAAGTCCAGGACGGTCTATTACTAATAATAATAATATTATTATATCCAATTCTTTGTGTTTTCGTTTTTTTTTAGACCAAAATATTAATATTTTCATTTGAACGATATTTGTTTTAAGCTAAGCTTGATCCATTAATGTAATAAGAGGTTTCATATGATTATCACACAAGCAGGGCTGGAAATAGTACTTTAAAAATCCGGTCAATCAAAAAATAAATTCGAAATTCGTGTCACATGAAGTTTTTTTTAAATATCTCATTTTTATAATAAACTCGAACTTTGTTGTTAGAGTAAAATGAAATTACTCCATTAAAGCTTTCTAATGAATACTCTTTCATATCGAAAGGTCTTCTCTACATGAATTCACGGCTATTCAAAAACGGTATTACTTTTTCACTTCAAAGCTCAGATTATTTCTCAATATCGCTTTAAAAGATTTGATAGTAAATGAGAAGACGTAGAATACTTTAAGCTTTCATATGGTCATTACTCTATGGAGGTGTTGGTTAATAAGTTTTAGAGAGGTTCACGAAAAACTATTTTATTCAATAGTTTGTATAAGCATTAAGGACAAGATCTATGAACAAAATATAATAATGAAGGTTTTATCAATTATTCAATAGTTTGTATAAGCATTAAAGAAACTTGCAAAATATTCTAACAAACATTTTATCAATAATTATATTTATTATTTATTTATGTATATAAATTTCTCTTTTATTTTAGCTTATATTTATAACATCACAATGATAAATAAATAACAAGAGGTTCCCAGGGAATATAATACTTGTATACATTTTTTAAAATGTTATTAGAATATTCAAACTCTTGCAAAAAATCAATTTATGAGGCGGCATTGATTCTTAAAATTGTAGACAGATAGGAGTGGAGCTTGTGTAATTAACAAAATATTTAAATTTCAATTACACACAGAGATAGATAATGGTGCACTGGACATTTGTATCAAGATGGGGTTTTCTCAATAATTAATGTTCAATTATAAATAGATTATTATTGTTGTTATTATTATTATTATTATTAACTTTTTATTTATTGATTGATATGTATAAATTTAAAGAAACCATGACATATATATATATGTTGTAAATTAATGTTATTCTTATATATCCAGCAAGAATTTCATTTAACTCTTGAACTTGGAGAAAATTTAAATATTATTATTAAATTAATTTTATTTCTTGGTAAGCCATACATGCATTGTATTTTTTTCAAGGAACCTTTAAAATTTTTTATTGGTAATAAATTATTAATTATCATTATTATATACTATATAAAAATAATTTCATAATAATAAATTTTTATTTTGCATCTTCATTATTCTTCAGGAATTATGTCAAAAAAAAAATTTTTTTTTATTAGTAAATTTTTATTTTAAATCAATATAGAATCATATAACTATATTAAATTTTTTTTACTTTCAACTTTGCCAGTCAATTTATGCACATAAATCTCTAGGACTTTGACTAATAATTATAATAATCAATGCATATACAAGTAATAAATAATAATAGTAAATAATATGACATTAAATAAATTGTATATATAAATTTACGAAATAACTAACCCATCAACAGTGCATCCAACACTAAAACATTTTCCCAAAACCTCTTTTACAGTTCCTTTCAAATTTTTAGCAAATGATTTGTATCATAATGTACAAGCAATTTCTATAACCTCATCAAGTGTGATATTACCAGCATGTTTGACATTTTTTTCTTTTTTACAATCTCTTGGTGGTTCTTTAAGTGCTCTAATGACTAGAGTAGATGCTGTGGGTACAACAGAAACTGCAGCTTGACGATTTTGAATTGTTAATTTAACAGTAACTATAGATGGGCGTCTAAATTGTTTTTGGGGTCAAAATAGTATTTAGACAAAAATGTCTAAATGTCTAAATGTCTAAATTAATATAAATAGTAATGGTTTGCTTTAAATACAATTAAAAGTCACGTGCATATACACAAAATCCACAAAGTTCAGTAAATTATCCAATAAAAAATTCAATTTCAGGACAGAACATGGAAAAGTTTGCCTTTTCATCTTACAACAGACAACCAGAGACATCATTCTCAGAAAGCAAAATCAAAGCTTTCAAGATTAAAACTATGAATAATAATTTACCTGTACTAGAAAACTTGAAGATAAGACAACCTGATTTATATGGAAATGAATGGACATGCATTTCCTGTAAACAAGAAAATGAGACACAACAGCACTTATGGTTGTGTAGAAATAGTCAAAAAACAATCAAAGAAATAATAAAAAAATGTAAAAGATACATAACAGAAAAAATCAAATTATTGAAACAGTATAACAATAAAGATCATAATATAAATAATATACTGTCAGACATTTGTTGGGATCCATATTATGATGAACAAAAAATTACCTTCTTAGATTTAATTAATGGAATAATTCCAAAATCATTAAC
>CAUDNR010002580.1:11564-27231 GCA_958430865.1 Entrophospora sp. SA101 | reverse complement strand
AACAATTGTTGGTGAAGTGATTGTTGACAAAATGAATCAAACCATATTTATTTCTACATTTATCAAATTCGCGATTTTAATTGGTCAATCAACAAATAGCATGGGTTAAAATTTGTGTTCCCTCCTGTTAATTTTGTGTTCCCAGAACGGTCTCTCCTGTTACTTTGATAATAATAGGGTGTAACCCCTTAATGAGTCTCATTTGAGATTCGGATTCAAACACCTAGTATAAATAAACTGATTTTTCATTGTTGAACGGATTTATAATATTAAGTTGTTGCTATTTTTGCATATACCACTGCTATATAATGTGGATACAGAATCTTGTATCAAAGATGTGGAAAATAATTTGGAGATATTAAAGGGGAACATAGCCCATGTATGATTATATCTTATGATGTTGATTTTTTTTTTCACTATTTTTACTGATACAAGTTCAGGCTTTTGCAAAAGCAAACTCAGAAGCTGAAAAACTTCTATGGGAAAGGCTGGTGAACGACTTAAAAAAAATAGACTTGACACAACTTCCATATAATCACCCTCTATATTCTGGTATATTTGATATTGAGTCATCACCTATTTCTGATTTGCCAGATTCTCTTTGTAATGTTTTTGAGGAAAATACCAAAAAAAAGTTTTGCATAGATAATAATGAAGCATTGTTGCAAACTTGCAAAGAGTATATTCAAGAGGTAAGTATTGGTTTAGAAGAACCCCCTTTGGAAACATGTGATCCTCCATTCAGTCAATGGATTATCAGGAAATTTTTCTGACGCAGATTTATGTAATTATTACACTATTTATGTAAGTTTACAGTGGGCCCATAATATTATGCAAATAAGCATACAAAAATTATGCAATTATTACATCGAGTGTAAATATTACATAATTTTTATGCAAATATTACAACTTTACATATTAAAATTTATGGATGTAATATTGAGGCGGGGAAAATTTCCTGATGATAGAGTGTCCAGAGAAGTTGAAAGTTATAATGAAGCAATCATTGGAAGCATTGTAAGTTTATTAATGACTATATTACTTTGATTGATAAGTTAATCATCAGTTAATAAAAATTAATGTAATTTTAGACATCAGCTTTGGTTGGACCTTATTGAAATATAAGTCATATATTTTAAATTAGACAGTGATAAATGAAGGATCATATGTTAGTGAAGTTCTGGCACCATTATTTAACATTGCTTTGAGGGATTTACCAACAAAACAAAATATGAAAAATCTGGTAAGCAAATCAGTTTTGTTTTAGATAATGTTAAAAAGTATGACATTCATTTCTCAAAAAAATCAGGGGTAATATAACAAGTTGATCAGACACTGTGCAGAAGGGTAATTCATGTAGTGCATGTAGGCCAGATCTCATGCTTATTGCATTTGTAAATGATCAAAGGGTTGATATTCTAAATTTGGAGACTGGTTGTCCAGATTCCTCTAAATGAAAACAAGAACCAGATTGTTTAAAGTTAGTACAACTTGCAAAGATTTTGATGGATTTTGCAAGAGATTATCTTAAACAATTTATAAAGAAGGGGGTATTGACTAATTTGCCATCAATATTTTCTATCAATATTGCAGGTAAGTGGGTGTAAAGTTGGTTTATTATCAAATAAATCTAATAAGTAATGCTATGTACGGATTCCATCTGATGTTTTTAGGAGACGATTTAAGGATTTATAGTATGCATATGGAAAATGGTATTTTCAGAAATTGTTTGCTGACTTGAGTGACTATACCATTACATATGGTATCAGCTGATGGTATCTACCCACTTATCCATTCATTGCTCACTTTAAGGGGGGTTTTTTTAATCTTCCTAATAATATAATAATTTTGCTTAGTGCTCTTGATAGCATTATATAGATTGTCAAATGTTGTCAAACAGCCAGTTCATACAATTTATCCTGAAATAAAATCAACACTAATTTGTAGCGTAAATTTAAACCATTCCAACCATGTGTGACTCAAACATCTGACAAACTATTATTATTCTTGAACAGCCTTTGTTTATTATTTGGACAATAAAATAAAAATACAAGCAGACAGTCTTAATTGAAAATAAATTTATTCCAAATCATTTTTTCTAAAAGATAGAAAGGTAATTAATTATATTTAACAATTATTATTTTCCAAATATTGAAATAACTGATAAACAACTATATTTTAATTTACAGATTGAATCAAGTAAAAAATACTTCTTGACACAATTAATGCTGCCCTATGAACGTAATCTATGGGAATTCCATACATTTTCTGAAATTGAGATTTTTTAGGTAACACGATCAAAGGAAATAAAGAAAATCCGTCACATAAATTTTATTAACTAATAGGGAAAAGTAACCCGACTAACGTCAATACAAGTCGAGACAAATGTTATTATATTTGTTTTATTGCAACGTTCGTTATAAACATGTTACAATAACGAGTGACGAAAATACTTTCCTTAATTAATTAATAAAGTTTATACAATTCTCGCTCTAAAATGTCCTGTTCATAAACACAAGGTTTGACCTTATCTCATATAACTATCTCTATTCGTGAGATCACACTTGCTGAAGGTCAAGCATATTTGGCATTGAGTAGAGCAAGCTTCTCGGAAAACTTGAACATCCTAAAATTTGATTTTTCTCAAATAAAATGTTCAAAAAGTCCTTTGATCGAATATAAAAGATTGGAAACTTTTAATGTAAAATGTTTATTTGTATAATTTTTTAATAAAGTAGGCTTGGCGGTACCAATGACTTTTTCTGGGGGGATGGCGCACCGCTCCCTGCTTACTTCAATATCTTGTTTTTGTATAAATAATAAATTTTTGCAGGCTGCAACAAATCAAAATAACAAATATTAGTGATAAGTAAGCGTTAACAAGTTAAAATGTATGACTAACTCTGAGGAAATTTACAATGGGCTCCTCCGAAATATACATCAACCAGCCAATAAGGAATTCAGTTTTAATTTAAACTTATTATTATTATTATTATTCGTTATTATAAGGTTGTAATTTCTGTTCACTTGCTTTAATAGTTTGATTGGGAGTTTTTCTCGAGTAAAGTGATATTGCCTGACTGATTAAACTACATATTCTTTATATTGCGTTATGAGTGATACTTATTTTCAATCATATACCATCATCACCTTCGCCTGACAAGTGCCTATCCCACAACAAAGTAAAGAGAGGGATATTGTATAGATCAATTAAAAAAATTGACGCAATCAATCTCACACAACATCGATTGACCATCATAAATATTTGTACTGTAATATACTGAATTTCTTCGATTTTTTAAACCAAGAAAATTAGAGAGCTACTTGGTGAATAGTTGATAAAATGAAACATTATATTAGTATGCCATATCTTGACCCCTTTATATATATATATATATATATAAGATGAAACTCTACTGCTCAGTGCTGGAAAAGTATCTCAAAATGACCTCAAATGACCATCTATACGTGCAATTTTTAAAAATTTACTGATAGTCATTTTCTAACTATACCTCTTTTGGTTCGAATATAATTTATCCCAAAAGAAAATTAGATTTGATTCCATGTAACACAATTTTTTCAAAAAAAAAAATGATTTTTTTGACATCAGTAAAAAAAACAAATTCATTATATTATAATTTTTTCAAAAAACCGAGAAATTTTCATACGACGATTTCATCTTTTGAAATTATTACATATCGAAACTTCATTATTAGAAATAGAAGATGCGAAATTAACAACAACAATGATATCATAGTTGATAAAAGATGTTTGAGATCATTTATTAGAACATTTAGTTCTTCCTCTTCAACCATTTTACGAAATCATCAACAACAACATCACCAACAACAACATCATCAGCAGAATCAGCAACAGCATTATCTATTAATTCAACAATTCTTACTATTTAATAATTTTATGTATAATAATAAAGAGCACAAACCGACCAAACAAAATCAATTGTCAATAAGCAGCAAGAAGAAGAAACAAGATCAAATATTATTGGATAGTGGTGAGAAAGTGAAACAAGATCAAATATTGTTAGTTAATAATAATGGTGAGAAGAAAAAGCAAGATCAAATATTGTTAGTTAATAATAATGGTGAGAAGAAAAAGCAAGATCAAATATTATTGTCAAACAGCGAGAATAAGCAACAACAACAAAAAAAAAAGGAAGTGATAGTAGAAGAAAAAAAGATTGATCCAATAGTGACAAAAATAATTGAAAATTTAAGAGCAAAAAATCTAAAAGAAATCAAAAGCACATTATTGAATGATGAAAACAAACCAGTAGTTGGGAGTGTTGAAGATGCATTGAAATTTAAAATGGAATTTTATAATCATCTAAATTCATTTGAATTGGAAACACTTGACAAATTATTAAGAAATCATTTGGTGGAAACATTAGAACCAGATGGTCAATTAAACAATGTATTAAGTATCATTGAAACTTATGATATTGAATCACAAAAATCACAAAAAGAGTTTGAGAAATTAAAATATTTTGAATTGTTAAAATCAAAAAATTATGATGAAGCTTATAATTATTTATATGAGAAAATTAGTGATGTTGATAGTAGTGGCATCGAATATTTACTAGATATTAACAACTATATCAAAAATACTAATAACTATAATGTTAATGATGGTAGTGGTGGTGGTAGTAGTCATAATAGCAGCAGCAGCAGCAGTAATAATAGTAATAATGTTGGATTGGAAATAAATTATAAATCAAATGAAATAATAATAAAATCATACTTTAATAAAATGACCAATAACATTGACAGCCAAAACATAATTATTGATAAAAAAACAAATTTGATAAAAAATTTTATTTATAAATTATTTATGATGAATGAAGTTGAGCTGATTAATAAGATGAATGAATTAATTATCAGTAAAGATATTGCGACTAACGAGGAAATAATCAGATACATATTAATGGGATATTTTGAATCGCACAAGTTTGATGAACCTTTGAATTTATGGAATAAATTAAGAGAAATGAAGGTTATCAAATTAAATAGTTTGTTGTACAGTGAAATGATTCGAGGATTTTCAATGAAGAATCATTTGCAACCAGTTGAAAAACTGTGGAAAGAAATGAAATCAGATAAAGTTGAACCAAATCTTCAAATTTATTCCAGCTTGATGGAAATTAATTTTAAATTGGGAAAAGTTGACAAAGCAATTGAAATCTTCAAAGAATCAAATAATTTAATTAATAGTGGCGGTGTTAGTGGTGCTGGTGCTGATGGTAAAGATACTGCTAATAGTAATACTACAAGTAGTGGCAATCATAGAATCATTAGTGATAGTTATTTAATTAACCAGAAACTAATCAAAGGACTTTTGATGAATAGAAAACAGGAAGAAGCACTAAGAGTTTATAATTATTTGAAAGATAATCATATAAAACATCATCATAATAGTGGTGGCGGCGGTGATGGTGGTGATAGGAGTAATCAGATCTTAAATACATCAATATATAATATATTATTTGATCATATTGATACTAGAGCTATAATAATAGAATTATTTAATGATATGAAAGCATTGAATGTTCGTCTGGATGATTACACACTTAATATATTATTAAAGAAATATATCAAATATAACGATATTGTGTCAATAAGGAAAATAATAAACTTATTTAATTTTTACAAAATAGAAATGAACCAAGTAACTTATACTACATTAATGAATTATTTAATTAGAATCAATGATAAAGAATCTTTAAATAATTTAATGAAGTTCGATAATAGTAATCGTAGTGGTGGTAGGAGTAACTATAACAATCTTCGTAACAAGAATAGAAATATTATTAATTATAGTTTAATGATTAAACGTGACATTAAAAATAATGATCTTGAGAAATTAAATCTCACATTGAGTGAAATGAAGTCTGAAAATATTTCTTTAACTTTAGTAATCTATAATTCAATATTTGATTATTATATTAAATATAATCATTTTGATGATTTGTCAAAGATTTACAATCAATTTTCTCAATCAGTCAATCAAAATCTAATCAAGCCAAACTTAACTACATATTACATACTATTAGATGGTTACCTATCAAATGACAGATTAGATGATGCATTGAAAATTTATTCTGATTACAAGAAATCTGGTTTAAAGAACTTTGATAATTTAGAATTTGAAAAAACAGTTAAAAAACTAGAGTTGAAAAATCTATAGTAATAGTAGTCGTAGGCGGAGGAGGAAATTACGAATGGGTGGTAGTTTTAATACTTAAATTATGATGTATCGTTATTATTATTGTGTAAATTAATCAATTTTTAAAAATATTGACGGATATAATAAATAATCAATCATTCTTGTCTAATCGTGACATCATGTCTTACTCCCTAAAAAAGTAAAGATTAACGTCGCGTAAAAGATTACACAGGGCTAACTACATGTTAATTTTAAATAACTTTCTTTTTTTGATCTATATTTTCATTCATACTTGAATCAACCAAAATCTAATATATCAGAATAAAAAAAAATTAAAATGCGTTTAATTATTCGTGAAGATTGTGATGCAGTTTCTGAATATATGGGTTCGTTTAATAAAAATCAATAATTTTTATTTAAATTATAAAAATAGTAATTAACTTGGTTCCTTCCTCCCCCCAAAAAAATTATTTAGCAACATATATCAAGAATCGTATATTAGAATTTAATCCAACTCCTGAGAAACCTTTTGTTCTTGGTTTGCCAACTGGTTCTTCGCCAATTGGTGTTTATAAAAATTTAGTAAAGTATCATAAAAATGGTGAATTAAGTTTTCAAAATGTCGTTACTTTTAATATGGATGAATACGTTGGTTTGCCAAGGTAAAGTCTTAATAATAGTAGTAGTAATGATGATAATAATAATAATAATAAAAATAACAATAATAATAGTTAATAAATAATATATGTTTTGTTATTATTTATTAGAGATCATTCAGAAAGTTATCATTCTTTCATGTGGCATAATCTTTTCAAACATGTAGATATAAATCCGAAAAATGTTCATATACTCAATGGTAATGCCGAAGATCTTGAAAAAGAATGTACTGATTTTGAAGTCTCTATTAAAGCTGCTGGTGGCATAGAACTATTCTTGGGAGGTTAGTACCAGCAAAATTAATGTGTGATGATTGAATAATAATCAAATAAATTAGAACAGTTTTTTTTTACATTTACATCTAAAAATTGATGATGACGATGATGATAGGTATTGGACCTGATGGTCATATAGCTTTTAATGAGCCTGGATCTTCGTTGAACTCAAGGACTCGTGTAAAAACTTTAGCGTATGATACAATTTTAGCAAATTCAAGATTTTTTGAAAATGATATCAGCAAAGTACCTAGAATGGCATTAACTGTTGGGGTTGGGTATGTAATATTAAATTAATTGTATTTATTACTTATTAATTATTTTTAATATCTCATGTTAATTTTTAGGACTGTTATGGATGCACGTGAAGTCGCAGTTATTATTACCGGAGCTCATAAAGCTATTGCATTAGCCAAATGTATCGAAGAAGGTTGATATTATTTTATTTATAGTTGTTGTTGCATTAACACGTAATTGTTTAACAGAAATAAATAACAATAATATTCAAAATAATTCATAAAGGTATAAACCATATGTGGACTGTGTCAGCAATTCAAAATCATCCCAAGGCTTTAATTGTTTGTGATGAAGATGCAACACTTGAATTGCATGTAAAAACTGTAAAATATTTTAAGAGTATTGAACACGTTATTAAAAATCTTATTGGAGCTGAAAATGTTGGTTTACAAGGTAATATTAAATTTACATAGAGAAAGCCATTTGTATTTAGTAATTTGCCATTTTCTTAAACAAAAAAACCATATTTTGTTCCAAGTTTGTTATTACATATATGAATAATTTTTTTAAATTATTATTTTATAACATTCCTTTTTTTTTTTTTTTTTGATAAAACCAATCGAATAAATTAAACATTAATGTTAACTATTCATTGTATTTAATTGAATCAAAAAAGAAAATTATATCGTTTTGATTGAAAAATTATTATTATTTATTAATCATTATTATTAAATGTAAATGAATTATTAGGTAACGTAAAAAAGTATCCCACACCAGTAGTTACACCAACAAGAGAGGAATTTTATAATTTGCCTTTTTGAAAAATAAGATTGAATGTGAGATAAAAAAAACTTGGACATGTAAGATACAATAATGTACTGTAAGGATATAATATGTAATATAGAACAATGCAAAATGCTAATAATAATACAATAAATATTTACGTTAAAAAATTTTTACGGCTTGGCTGCTGGATCTAACCCAATACTTTTCATTTTGACAGCTATCTCAAATAAATAATCGTAACATTCACACATTGTCTTTGCTTTCTCCCATGATTCTATACAAGTTAGATGATAATAGCGATGATTAGTATTATAACCATTATTACTATTATTTTTTTTTTGTTATGAATTGTTATTATTATTATTACCTCCCCAGACATATACACCATGTCTTCTTACTAAAACAGCATTTGTCTCGGGATACTTTGTCATAATCTATTAATCATAAAAAAATAGATTTTTTTAAAAAAAAAAACAAGATCACTTAAAATAAATGTATCATCATCTTTCGAATTTACATATTGTGAAAATAGTAATAGTGATTTAAGGATCACGAAAAGAAAATCAAAAACGAAAATACATTTCAAGGATTCAAATCAGTCCAATTTGATAAAGTGCAATAAAACAATAAAATAATTAACTCTCGGGAATTATCAAGAAAGTAACATTTCTTTAATTATTTCCAAAAGAAAGGTTTTGTTTATTTTTAAAGAATCCTTTAATTAAGAGTTTTTAGAAATTGGGAACTAGATGATTGAACCTTTAACATGTATAAATAACATTTTAATTTTCTTAACTAAAAAAATAGAAAATCAATGGTTAATGAATAGTTAATTCATAATAAATAACCAACTGTCCTTAACCATAATCTTGTCCTGTTCTTGACCTGGTCTTCGGTTTTATATTTTCGTACTAATCCGTGCATAATTAATTTTCTCTTATTTTATAATTGTCTCTATTTTTATTATTCTTTTTATTTCTTTTTTTTTTTTTAATAGGTAAATTTTATTTAGTGAGGTTTGGGAAATGTGTCTGACTTGAGTAGGGAGTAACAGTGCGAGAGGGCATCCACCAAGAAACGTGATCAGGACATAGTGTGAAATCTAAGAATATTGCTTAGCAAGGAATCGTTTAATGATGGTGGAAGATAGTTTGATAGTGAAGCATAAATATATATTCGCGGAAATTATTATTACAATTTAGTATAAATTGGAAGAAATTGTATTATTGTATCAGCATAAACATCAATAAATAAATAACCATCATTGAAGTTTGGACACGTTCTCACAATATACAGTACATTCATATATAAATTATATATACAATAATATATTCAAAAAATATACATCATATAAATACATTTCAGTATTTTTTTTTTGTTTGAGAGAATTTGATAAATGATTTAGTACAGTGATTGTATGCATAATAATAAAACCGGTTGCCCGAAATAAATCGGTTTTATTATATCCGGTTTATTGAATATGAAAAATAGGAACCGGTTTTAAACCAATTGTACCCAAACCGGTCCCAACCTCCAGATGACACAAGATTATGTAATAAAAAAACTTTTTAAGAAAATACAATTATTCAAAAATCCATTTCTATTGACAATCAGGAAGAATATCAAGAAAAAAAGGTTTTCTATTCAATTGATGGTTTAAAGCTAATGGATGGATTTAAAAAGATAGTTATTGATTGACTCAGAGAATGAAATCAATAGTATTGTTGGTAAAATCACTTCAAAAAATTAGAAATTACAGAAAGTAATATCATTGAAAATAAAGAAGTCGCATATATCAATAAATAATAAAATAATAATAATAATGTATTGAAAACGATAAAATCAAAATAATAATCAACAAAAGAAAAAATAATGATAAACTATATACTAGTGTATAGAAACAGGTTCTAAAAATATTTACTTTGTGATGTTTTTTATTTATATATACTAGTTGCGTAACTATGGCAGATAAGTTAAAATATTTAAAGTAAATAAATAAATAATAATAATTTTCCTAATTCTGATAAAAAAAGTTAAAAAGAATTTGATTCATGATTGTATTTTGATTATTTTAATTTCTACTAATTATTTACTAATTACTTGAAAAACTTCCAATTCATCAAATACACTACCATTTACTAGATTGATGTTATTGTAAGAATGGTTACCATTTAATGCACTGTGAACCTTATTTGAATTAAAATACAAATCATGACCACCACCAAAAGTAGGAAGGTAACCTGGGCTACAATATATTGCATATTGTTGATTATGAATAGGATAACTAAACTGTGCAGTACTGATATCCATTCTATTGCTTATATTAAATATAAAACTATCATTTGTATTTTTATATTGGTTTCCAATCCAATTAAATGGATTATATCCACCAACAATTTGCTCAGTGTTTTGTATTTTAGCAACTATAAGAGTTTTGTAATAATCACATTTTTGATGAAAAATAGCTGCACTTAAACCATCTCTACTACTACGATATAAAAGTTTAAATTCGTATTTAACTTTAACTTCTCCAAATAAAGTATATGGTGGATTCTTCCTATCAATCCAACTTGCAAAAAGCAAAATAACCTTTTTTTTGATAATTATTGTTGAGTTAATTTTTGGAGGAATTCTTGATGGTAATAAATTTAAAGTTTTCTGCCTACCAGGGACTAAATAATATTGTAAAAGATTTTTCCATAAAGCTCTAGGAAAAAGCATTAGATATGGCACAATTTTATCATTAAAATCTTCATTAGAGATATCCTGAAACCGAATCAAAGGAATAAACTCTTTTATTGTCTTTTCAAAATCTGCAAAGTTTTGCAATGACCAGTCTTCAACATTATTATTACTGATTTCTGGATGTCTTTTCAATCCCCATTTAAGAATATGTTGCCATACAATTGTTTCATCCTCAACAACAAAATCATCTGTTTTGAGAATTTCCAATATAATTGGTTTTTCCAATGATTCAAATTTACTTGACTGAAATAATTTTTCTATATAATCCCCATGTTTCTTGATAAAATGTTTCATTGTGTGTTCAAAGAGTGACTCAAGACCAAGTTCATGAGCTGCAACTAATATTTCCACAATTTCAACTCCAGTAAAATTGTCTAATTCAATTTTACAAGTATATAAAAATCTTTTAAAATAAAATAAAAATATTGTTAATTATCATTATTGCCATTGTTTTATATATATAGAAACAAGGACAACATCAATAATGATTTTGAGTTAAGGTCACCCCTTATATGCAACTCTTTAGGCGGAATGGTTTTGGCTTAGAAACCATACCCATTTTTGCATAGTAAATTTTCCCAATAATGGCAAATCCCTTAAAATGCAGAACATTCTTTCAAAACATCATTTTCAACATTGTCCTTGTTTCTATTGAAAAGCTCCATATATTCGATTAAAAAACAAATACAATATAATATTAATTTAGTAAACTTACTTTAGAATAGGTCTAAAAATTAATTCACTAATATTTGGTTTTCCAATAACATAATAACCATTTGTTTTTGTTGCATTGGTTAAAGCATTTCTAAAAAATGGACAATGAACTTGTAGAATGAATGAATGTGCATGAATTTCTTTAACATTTGGTTTTACACCAACATTGATCTTTACATCGCTATTCTCTTCTGAATTTAAAAATCTTTCATTTTCATTAAAGTATTTTTCTAATATTGTTGAATCCATTTGTTATGTTATTAATTATTATTAAAAATTTAAAAAAAAAAACTCTTGTAAAAAAAAACAAAAATCATGTTATATATATACATAATCGCCATAATTAAATGCAACGCGGATCAATTTTCCCACACTAATATTTCTTGGTATTAGTGTTAATCTAAAACACGTTGTAAATATACCAATTTTTTCAATTCCTCTACTTTTTCTTCAAGCTAAAGCTATTTGCGAGAAGTAAGTTAATTTTAAACAATTTAATATTAAAGAATTTAGCATAACCATATTTTTAAATATAGCAAGCATATAAAGTCAATTAAACAACTAAACAAAGCAAAATTAATAAATTCAGTGAAGTAATAATTACAACATATAACAAATAGGATGATGAGTAAAGAAAGTTTCAGCTCCAAAGAAGTCAACTAAATCTCAAAACATTACAGTTCAAAGGCGTAACTGATCCTGAGATGACCCTTGTTTCAACAATTTTATATCTGCTTCTGCTTCTATTCATCAAACCTCTCAACAAAACGTCTAGCAATTCTCTCAACAAGACATTCTAGGTATTTTTTAAGGAAACCACTCAACATTCTGAGGGCCAAGTACCTGAACCTCCCAATCCACATTATCGAACCAAAATACAATGGTAATAATGGCATCATTAATCCATATGATATGATATTTCAGAAAAATCCATCAATTCATTGAACAAACGTGGAATTAATCTTTATCTCCTATTCAAGCTGCAATTTTTAAAATGGATATGATGTTTTAGTCAGAGCAAAGGTTCTCAAATTTATTTATTTCTTCATTTATGATTTAATAGTTTAGATTTTTATTTGTTTATATTTATATTTTTTGTTTTAGACTGGGACTGATAAAAACATTGGCATTTTTCACCACGAAAACAAGGAGAGTTGGTTGGGTCTTGGCGAAAATGATTTTGGTTTTGAGTGGCTTGGGCTTTTCAATAATCTTTTTCTTGTTTGGCTTGCTGAGTTTGGTTTACTAGTTTATTTATTATCGTATCAATTTCTTTAATTTCTGCTTCGGAAATGGTTTGACCTTGTTTAAATTTACTGGCTAAATAACCAACTGTTCCACTGATTAAGGAATTAATTATTGTTTTTATGGAATTGTTAAGAGCTGTTTTGGTTTCTAACAAATTTATAATTGGCGTTTCAGTCATTACCAATAACTGAAATCATATTGCCTTCCACACCTTCTTCCATGTCTTTTCCAAAAAAAAAAAATTAAAAATTTTAACTCAAAAGCAATGATAATGACACCGGCAAGAAGATCTAGGAAAAACAAATTTCAATCAAGTTTGAATTCAATGACAAGCAACTTTGACTTAAAAACTCGATGTATTCATGACGATACAAAGCTTTTACATTGTATAATTTTGAATTGAAATTAGTTGTCTTGATGGTGCTGATGAGATGCTGGATATTGGATTTGCTGAACCAATGAGAACTGTTTCGTAACTTGTTAAAAACAAAAAAAAAAGAAAAGGAAGTTGAGGGTAACAATGGTGATGATTATTGTCTTCAGATACAACACCTAATTCATTATTGAAAAACAATTATGTAAATACTGATGTAAACGTTGATGCAAACGTTGATGTAAACGTTCATTTGATATTTGCACCAAGTCACACTGGAATTAATTAATTAATCACCTTCTTCTATCAACACGCCTTTTTTATTTACTAATACCAATTGACAATTGAAAATAATCATTATATTATTATTTATTTTATTCAAAAAATACCTAATTGACAACAAAAATAGACCATAAAAATACAAAAAAGGAGGTGAAAAGTTATTAGAAGACAAAGAAGCGAAGATCATATTATTAAGTAGGCTTGCTTAGCATATATCTTTGGAAATTAAACATTGTCGTTGTATTTACTTTCTAGACTTAAAAGTGAAGCAAATGTAAGTAATTACACACCATTCAAATGAAAAAGATTGATTATTTTTGAATCTATACTTATTTAAAATTTATCAATTGATCATTAGATTGATGGTTGTAATGTTGCTGCATTAAAATGTTCGGCCAACTATATAGATCAAAATTATAATACAGTCTCATAAAAATTATATCTACAAATTTTTACGCAAATTCTATCTCCTCCATAATTACCAAATTAGCATTCATTGAAAATTGGCACGAGAGTAGTTTATAACCTATACCTTAAAACTACGAGACGATTTTCTTGATTCCTAAAACGTTTTACTATAAAAATTACGTTAAAAAAATGCTTTAAAATAAACCAATTAAGTAAAAATAAGTTTCGAGCTTCCAGAAGACGAGGGGGGAGAATCATCAACTGGTGCAAATCATCACACAACTGAAGCGCAAAAGGTAAAATTGTAATCCAAGAACAATTGTTAATATCATCAAATAATATAAGATGTTGGATTAAATTGAAAAAAAATTACTAAAACTACTTATAAGGTATCTTTTTTAATGGTCATGGAGAATCTTTATGTGTGTGTATTAAGCACATAGAATATTCATGATGAGTAATTAGAATGATCTGACATTGGATGAAGCTTGCATCAAAGGTGTCTTACACCTTAAATAATAGTATTTAGTAGAGCTATCAAAAAAATATCACTCGTTGTTAGCTTCAATGGCTGACACAATGACTAAAAGTTTATATTTTTTTAAAAAATATCTAACTTGATAGCCAATTAATTCCTTAAAAATAAATGAAATTATTGGAACATTTTAATTTTTTTGCAAAAATGTTTGCAGGCCAGGTTCAGTGAAGAACTCACGGTATATTGCAGTGTTGGCAACGGATCGAGTCCATTGAAACTGATGTATTTTGTTCTGGTCTATTGGCATTAATAAAATACTAAATATGGTTAATATGATATGCCAAATGATCTAATGGACTGGTCGATGGGGCTGTCAACTAGCAACCATGGCATATTGGATGTGGATGTATTGTTAGCATTGATCCTAAAAAGAAACCAACTCGTTGGGATGTGACTAAAAAGGACCCAACTAGTACAGAATATGGGATGTAAGAACTGAGGAGCTAAGAAGAATCGAGAGATATCGTTTGGCAGGAATGCACACTCATCCAGGTGCTCAAACTGTTTCGTTGCCTTTTTTTAGTTTAAATGAGAATTTGTTAAACTGACTTCTGTATCTTAATTCAAGACCAACCTTGAGGTAGTTTCATCGTATTGATCATTTGAAATAAAATAACAAATAATTTTTAAAATAAAATCTGAATCAAATTAAATGTAATTACACATATATACAAATCTTTACTACCTCTTCATCACGAACCTTAAAAAAATTTAATAATTTCAAAATGTTCCGCGTATGGTTTGGAAAATTTTTATCTATTATATAAGAATCATGTGACTAATTTGATAAGCATTTTTTGCCTTTCCCCCATTATCTAAACAACCATTTACAAATAATAATAATAATAAAAATAGATTAATTCTTCAGTACCTTCATCAATACCTATTATTTTAGAAAATTCAACATCAAATTTTTGCAATGTAACTACTTTTATTATTTTTATTTTTATTTATTAATTCATCAAGTAAATGATTTGATTGTTTTGAATTTTTAATTGTTAATAAATAAACGATTATGTGTTTGCTTTTAGTAATCATTGTTAATGTTAAATATTAATAAACAAAAAAGACGGCATGACTGTTAAAGATCTGGTGGAAGAACCATTCAATATGCAACATTTAAGCTACAAATGATGGAGCACGTCATCTTAAGAACATTACAGTTATTTTCTCACTTTTTCCTTGTGTACATAAGGCTAATCTGACTCGCATCCCCCGATGATA
>CAUDNR010002580.1:0-11554 GCA_958430865.1 Entrophospora sp. SA101 | reverse complement strand
TAGCTTCAAAATTACGGCTTATTTTTTTGGTGTTACATTTCCATTTTTGGAGTTAGAGAAGGATCTACAAGGACAATAAAAAATTGTGGGACTAGGTGTCTTGCACTATACTTTTCAATTCCTTAAATTCTTCATTAGAATAAGAATAAATTAACTTGAGGATTTTAACTGGATTTTCTTTTATATAATCCTCATGTTTTTCAATAAAATATTTCATTATATATTCATAAAGTGATCCAAGACCAAGTTCATCAGCTGCAATTAATATTTTCAAAATATCAACTCCAGTAAAATTGTCTAATTCAATTTTACAAGTATATAAAAATCTTTTAAAATAAGATAAAATAATTAATTATTATTGTTATATATATATATATTGTATTCAATTAAAAAATAAATGCAATATAACTCAGTAAACTTACTTTAGAATAGGTTTAAAAATTAATTCACTAATATTTGATTTTTCAATAATATAATGACCATTTGTTTTTGTTGCATTGGTTAAAGCATTTCTGAAAAATGGGCAATGAACTTGTAAAATGAATGAATGGGCATGAATTTCTTTAACATTTGGTTTTGCACCAACTTTAATTTTTACATCACTATTCTTTTTTGTATTTAAAAATCTTTCATTTTCATTAAAATATTTTTCTAATATTGTTAAATCCATTTATTATTATTTAAAAATTTAAAAAAAAAATCTTGTAAACAAAAAAGTCCAATGTTACATAATTGCCATAAAAAATAAATTTTAATCAATTCAATCTATTAATACTAATGTGAATAAAATTTTTATTAATTCATCAAATCTATATTACTATTATAAAAATAAATATCAGGTGTAAATCTAGGAAGGTTAGCTGAATGACAACATATTAAATTTTAATTATTAGCATAACTAAGCTGCGCAGTGCTGATTTATTAAATATGAAACTATATTCATATCTTTATATCCATTCCCATCCCAGTCAAGCCATAACTATTGCTCTTTTGCCAACTACAATAGCTTTGTTGATATTATCATATTTTTGCCCTGTAAAATGATACCCCAGAATATTTCCATTATATCTCCGTGATTATGTTTATCAATTATCACTCCGTAAATGTCAGTTTATTTCATAATAATAGAAAGCAAGCAACCTGGATTTTTTCTATGATGCCATTTATATTAATATAGGGACATTTGTAAATGTGGGATAAAAATGGAATATGAGAATAAGTCAAGTTCTGGAATATTATTAAGTAGCCGATAAAGTCGACAAATAAAAACGGACTTTTTTAAGTTACTGATAAACTCACAAATAAAACTGACATTGAGCACATAAGATTGATAAATGCGCATGCACTTCTTTAATATTTGGTTCTGCGCCAATTTGAATCTTTACATCGTAATTCTCTTCCTCCTCTAATAGTCTTTTATTATTATTAAAATGATCTATTGTTAACGTTGTGTCCATATTTATTTATTAGTATTAGTGTTTAAAATTTTTTGTATCACGGTGACAAAATTTTTGTAAAACTTGTACTTTATAAGTTAATAAATATTATATATATACAAATAAAATAACAGAGGTTATGTTTACAGTTCATAAATATCCCACGAATAATCTGAAGCTTGCAATTGATACCTCGAGTGGTTGTGTGTAGAAACAAATATAACCTGAGGCAACCTAGGAATCATCAGACTCCTGGAATTCATGAATAATAAAGGTTCAGGAACTAAAAGCCTAGAATATATAAAACAAATACCCAAAATGGCAATATTTAAAATTGGGAATGACTTCAAGTGTGTTACTAAAATATAAATAAAATTTCAAACTTTCTTAGTTGACTAAAAAAAAAATGAATCTCATTGAACTTCCACGAGAAATTTGTATAGAAATTATTACAAAATATGGATTGAATATATCTGATATTATGAATCTATTAATGACATGCCATAATTTAGCATCATTAACAGTCCCATTATTGTGGAAAGAACGTAAATTTACAGAAAAAAATTCATTATCCAAATTTATTAGTATACTTCAAAATCAATCACAAGAACAACAACAACAGGGAAATATTTCATATAATAATAATAGTAGTGACGGTGGAAGTAGTAATAAAAAGTCATTATTTCCATATTCTAGTTTTATAGATAAATTGGTAATTGAAGAATTGGAGTTTGAATCAAGAATATGCATTGATATAGGGTTGATTGAATTTATAGCAGAAAAATGTGTAAATTTAAAAGAAGTTTCTTTGGGATTGTCTAATAAACAAAGAAAAAAATATGAATTGCCACTACATTTACTTGGTGATAGATTGATTCGTTTGAACCTTAATTGTTATAAGCATGTGAACGATCATCTTGATATGGAAGATAAAGATGCTGATGATCTAGAAGAAGGGGATGATGATGATGATGATGATGATGATGACAAAATGCAAGATGATGATGATGGATTATGTGGAGCAATGAAATGTGGAAAAATCAATAGTATTAGATTGTATAATCCAAAATTGGCCCGAAATGTTTGGAAAAGGTAATTAATATTAAAATTGTTATTGATATTTTGATGATTGATATTTGATTGGATACATTAAAGCAAATTAAAATTAATTTAACAAAAAAAAATTTTTAAAATTATCAAATAGAGTTGCATATAACTCCAAAGAATCATTACTTTCGGTCAGAATAATAAGCACTGATCAATTGTTATTAGAATCCAATATCAAAGATCCATCAATAATAGTAGAATATTTTGGAAAGTATTGTAAAAATCTTAGAAATTTTGATTTTGCCACGGAACGCTTACCGATTAATGAATCGGCAGTTAATACGTTATCAACGGGATGTCCAAAATTGAATGCGCTTGATATACCAGCACATGGTAGATCGATATTGATTTTACCTCGATTTAAGTCTTTAACATCTGTTCATTTATCGTACGAGTTGAAAGGAGAAGATCTTGATTTCTTAAGTAGGAACGATGAAGAAAATGATAATGAAATGATAAGCTTGAAAGATTTATCGATTGAGTGTATCAAAAGTCGGAGCAATTTTGAATTTTTGAAGTTATTTCCAAACTTAGAATCCTTGGAGATAGGAACATTTGATGAGTTGGATGAATTGGTTTTGAAAAATATTGTAAAATCAAAAAAAGTGATAAAGTTAAAATTATTCAAAACGCCGAAAATAACAGACAAATGTTTATTGTTAATTGCGTCAATGAGTCAGCTAGAAAAATTTTCAATTGAGAATCGATTGAACGAGGTGAGCAAACAAGGATGGATAAATTTGGTTGTTAGGCCACCAGGAGTTTGTAGTTGGAAGGAGTTGTTGATATATGATAGTAGGGAGATTGGACCAGAATTTTTCGAGATTCTAGAGAGAGATCATCACGGTTTAAAAAGTTTAACTATCAGAAACGATAAGAAGAATCTGCTTGAAAATAATAAAAGAGTATTTGATGGTAAATTCAAAGAATCATGGGAAGCTTGTAAAAAAAATTCTTCTTTGTTTCGATGGCCTAAATCAGAAAGAAAGAAAAAGGATTTCAAAATGGGTGATTTCAAAGATGTTTATTGATGAAAGAAAAGAATGGAAAATTTATTTATTTATTATGTTGTTTATGTAAATTATTAATTATATATACACCTAATATAAATAATATTAATATTAAAAGTCTATCTATTTTATAATAATAATAATAGTAATAAATATTTATTCTATTTTTTTTGCCCCCAATATCTAAAGGTTTTAATATGAATTTTGTTTTGTTCGCATTCACTATGGAACCCTTCAACTAAATGATCATATTCAATATCTGATATTTTCATATGTTGTGGTAAAACCTTTTTCATATTTTGATAGGCAAGATAGAAATATACCAATGAAAAGCTACCTAATCTACCACCCCATTTGCCTAAAGGAGTATAACGTTCTTCATAGTTGATTACATTGAATGCAGAAGTTGAATTTAAGAAAGTTGATAATTGATGTGAAATTACTGAATTGATATTTTGAGAATTAAAATATGAAATTGCTAAATTTTTTGAAAGAAAGTAAATAAAAATAAGTTAATTTTAAATTCGCTTTATGTTTTATTATTATTATTGCAAAATTTTTTAGTACTTACTTGCATCTTGTAATTTGTTAGTTTGAATACCAGCATTATTAAATATTAAATCCAATTCCTACAAATGAATAAATTTGAATTGAATTAGAAAAAAAGTAATAGAATAATCAAAAATTATCAAATTATAAAAATGAAGATAATTTACCATGATTTCAATCCAACAATCTTTTTTTGTGACCCTTAATAATTCTTTGATTACTTTATCTTGCCATTCGTTTTCAGTTAAATATTGTACTAGAAATCTTAAATGTACAAAATCAAAAGTGCTGTCTTCATATGGCAATCCTTTATTAATGTCTATCACTGAAAATTCCACGTTTGATGGAGAACTATTTGGAAACATTGGAGCCATATCGATGCCAATGAATTCGCTATTTGGATAATTTGATGCCATGTCTAACACCCAAGATCCACTACCACAACTAATATAATAATAATAATACATTTCAATTAATATACGTGATATATATATATATATATACGTATAATTATACATTCTCATGTGCTATTATATTTACCCAATATCAAGTACTTTGGCACCATTCCTTAATTTTTCATCAATTGGCGAGGAAAAATTACTTTGCCAAACATATCTAAACAGCAAATGTCTTAATTGTATCCTGCCCATTATTTCATCGTCTGAAGGTAATTTATATTTAGATGATCTTTTTATTTTCTCATAAGTGTCAGGGACAACTTCATGAAATTTGGATGTGATATCTTCTTCATTGTTGTTATTATTAAGATATTGATTTTGGTTATTATTATAATGAAAAGGATGATTATGAGAGTGTGCGTAAGGAGTAATTGTTAAAAGTGATTTCCCTGAGGAATGTTGTTGACCCATTTGATAAAAATTATGTTATTATTTATTATATTTTTTTAAAGATTATAAAAAGTATGAAATTTGTTTAATTGATTTGTATTTATGGTTATATTTTTTTTTTATTATTAGACGCGAATTTTATAAATTTAAAAAAAAAGACAAAAGAAAAAATAATGATGATAATAAGAAAATGAAGAAATAATAAATAATAAGAATTCTCCCCTAATTCCGGTTAAAAATTTTGATTTGTGATTGTATTTTTGATCATTTTAATTTCTACTAATTATTTGAAAAACTTCCAATTCATCAAATGCACTATTTACTAGATTTATGTTACTATTATTATCTAGTGTACTGTAAATCATCTTGCTTGTATAAAAATACAAATCATGACCACCACCAAAAGTAGGAAGGTAACTTGGATAACAATATATTGCCTTTTGATTCTTAATAGGATAACTAAACTGCACAGTACTTTTGATATCATTTCTATTACTTATATTAAATATAAAACTATCATTTGTATTTTTAAATTGACTTCCATTCCAATTAAGTGGATTATATCCACCAACAATTTGCTCAGTGTTTTGTACTTTGGCAACCACAAGAGTTTTGTTAACATTATCACATTTTTGATGAAAAATAGCTGCACTTAAACCATCTCTACTACTACAATATAAAAGTTTAAATTCATATTTAACTTTAACTTCTCCAAATAAAGTATATGGTGGATTCTTCCTATCAATCCAACTTGCAAAAAGCAAAATAACCTTTTTTTTGATAATTATTGTTGAGTTAATTTTTGGAGGAATTCTTGATGGTAATAAATTTAAAGTTTTCTGCCTACCAGGGACTAAATAATATTGTAAAAGATTTTTCCATAAAGCTCTAGGAAAAAGCATTAGATATGGCACAATTTTATCATTAAAATCTTCATTAGAGATATCCTGAAACCGAATCAAAGGAATAAACTCTTTTATTGTCTTTTCAAAATCTGCAAAGTTTTGCAATGACCAGTCTTCAACATTATTATTACTGATTTCTGGATGTCTTTTCAATCCCCATTTAAGAATATGTTGCCATACAATTGTTTCATCCTCAACAACAAAATCATCTGTTTTGAGAATTTCCAATATAATTGGTTTTTCCAATGATTCAAATTTACTTGACTGAAATAATTTTTCTATATAATCCCCATGTTTCTTGATAAAATGTTTCATTGTGTGTTCAAAGAGTGACTCAAGACCAAGTTCATGAGCTGCAACTAATATTTCCACAATTTCAACTCCAGTAAAATTGTCTAATTCAATTTTACAAGTATATAAAAATCTTTTAAAATAAAATAAAAATATTGTTAATTATCATTATTGCCATTGTTTTATATATATAGAAACAAGGACAACATCAATAATGATTTTGAGTTAAGGTCACCCCTTATATGCAACTCTTTAGGCGGAATGGTTTTGGCTTAGAAACCATACCCATTTTTGCATAGTAAATTTTCCCAATAATGGCAAATCCCTTAAAATGCAGAACATTCTTTCAAAACATCATTTTCAACATTGTCCTTGTTTCTATTGAAAAGCTCCATATATTCGATTAAAAAACAAATACAATATAATATTAATTTAGTAAACTTACTTTAGAATAGGTCTAAAAATTAATTCACTAATATTTGGTTTTCCAATAACATAATAACCATTTGTTTTTGTTGCATTGGTTAAAGCATTTCTAAAAAATGGACAATGAACTTGTAGAATGAATGAATGTGCATGAATTTCTTTAACATTTGGTTTTACACCAACATTGATCTTTACATCGCTATTCTCTTCTGAATTTAAAAATCTTTCATTTTCATTAAAGTATTTTTCTAATATTGTTGAATCCATTTGTTATGTTATTAATTATTATTAAAAATTTAAAAAAAAAAACTCTTGTAAAAAAAAACAAAAATCATGTTATATATATACATAATCGCCATAATTAAATGCAACGCGGATCAATTTTCCCACACTAATATTTCTTGGTATTAGTGTTAATCTAAAACACGTTGTAAATATACCAATTTTTTCAATTCCTCTACTTTTTCTTCAAGCTAAAGCTATTTGCGAGAAGTAAGTTAATTTTAAACAATTTAATATTAAAGAATTTAGCATAACCATATTTTTAAATATAGCAAGCATATAAAGTCAATTAAACAACTAAACAAAGCAAAATTAATAAATTCAGTGAAGTAATAATTACAACATATAACAAATAGGATGATGAGTAAAGAAAGTTTCAGCTCCAAAGAAGTCAACTAAATCTCAAAACATTACAGTTCAAAGGCGTAACTGATCCTGAGATGACCCTTGTTTCAACAATTTTATATCTGCTTCTGCTTCTATTCATCAAACCTCTCAACAAAACGTCTAGCAATTCTCTCAACAAGACATTCTAGGTATTTTTTAAGGAAACCACTCAACATTCTGAGGGCCAAGTACCTGAACCTCCCAATCCACATTATCGAACCAAAATACAATGGTAATAATGGCATCATTAATCCATATGATATGATATTTCAGAAAAATCCATCAATTCATTGAACAAACGTGGAATTAATCTTTATCTCCTATTCAAGCTGCAATTTTTAAAATGGATATGATGTTTTAGTCAGAGCAAAGGTTCTCAAATTTATTTATTTCTTCATTTATGATTTAATAGTTTAGATTTTTATTTGTTTATATTTATATTTTTTGTTTTAGACTGGGACTGATAAAAACATTGGCATTTTTCACCACGAAAACAAGGAGAGTTGGTTGGGTCTTGGCGAAAATGATTTTGGTTTTGAGTGGCTTGGGCTTTTCAATAATCTTTTTCTTGTTTGGCTTGCTGAGTTTGGTTTACTAGTTTATTTATTATCGTATCAATTTCTTTAATTTCTGCTTCGGAAATGGTTTGACCTTGTTTAAATTTACTGGCTAAATAACCAACTGTTCCACTGATTAAGGAATTAATTATTGTTTTTATGGAATTGTTAAGAGCTGTTTTGGTTTCTAACAAATTTATAATTGGCGTTTCAGTCATTACCAATAACTGAAATCATATTGCCTTCCACACCTTCTTCCATGTCTTTTCCAAAAAAAAAAAATTAAAAATTTTAACTCAAAAGCAATGATAATGACACCGGCAAGAAGATCTAGGAAAAACAAATTTCAATCAAGTTTGAATTCAATGACAAGCAACTTTGACTTAAAAACTCGATGTATTCATGACGATACAAAGCTTTTACATTGTATAATTTTGAATTGAAATTAGTTGTCTTGATGGTGCTGATGAGATGCTGGATATTGGATTTGCTGAACCAATGAGAACTGTTTCGTAACTTGTTAAAAACAAAAAAAAAAGAAAAGGAAGTTGAGGGTAACAATGGTGATGATTATTGTCTTCAGATACAACACCTAATTCATTATTGAAAAACAATTATGTAAATACTGATGTAAACGTTGATGCAAACGTTGATGTAAACGTTCATTTGATATTTGCACCAAGTCACACTGGAATTAATTAATTAATCACCTTCTTCTATCAACACGCCTTTTTTATTTACTAATACCAATTGACAATTGAAAATAATCATTATATTATTATTTATTTTATTCAAAAAATACCTAATTGACAACAAAAATAGACCATAAAAATACAAAAAAGGAGGTGAAAAGTTATTAGAAGACAAAGAAGCGAAGATCATATTATTAAGTAGGCTTGCTTAGCATATATCTTTGGAAATTAAACATTGTCGTTGTATTTACTTTCTAGACTTAAAAGTGAAGCAAATGTAAGTAATTACACACCATTCAAATGAAAAAGATTGATTATTTTTGAATCTATACTTATTTAAAATTTATCAATTGATCATTAGATTGATGGTTGTAATGTTGCTGCATTAAAATGTTCGGCCAACTATATAGATCAAAATTATAATACAGTCTCATAAAAATTATATCTACAAATTTTTACGCAAATTCTATCTCCTCCATAATTACCAAATTAGCATTCATTGAAAATTGGCACGAGAGTAGTTTATAACCTATACCTTAAAACTACGAGACGATTTTCTTGATTCCTAAAACGTTTTACTATAAAAATTACGTTAAAAAAATGCTTTAAAATAAACCAATTAAGTAAAAATAAGTTTCGAGCTTCCAGAAGACGAGGGGGGAGAATCATCAACTGGTGCAAATCATCACACAACTGAAGCGCAAAAGGTAAAATTGTAATCCAAGAACAATTGTTAATATCATCAAATAATATAAGATGTTGGATTAAATTGAAAAAAAATTACTAAAACTACTTATAAGGTATCTTTTTTAATGGTCATGGAGAATCTTTATGTGTGTGTATTAAGCACATAGAATATTCATGATGAGTAATTAGAATGATCTGACATTGGATGAAGCTTGCATCAAAGGTGTCTTACACCTTAAATAATAGTATTTAGTAGAGCTATCAAAAAAATATCACTCGTTGTTAGCTTCAATGGCTGACACAATGACTAAAAGTTTATATTTTTTTAAAAAATATCTAACTTGATAGCCAATTAATTCCTTAAAAATAAATGAAATTATTGGAACATTTTAATTTTTTTGCAAAAATGTTTGCAGGCCAGGTTCAGTGAAGAACTCACGGTATATTGCAGTGTTGGCAACGGATCGAGTCCATTGAAACTGATGTATTTTGTTCTGGTCTATTGGCATTAATAAAATACTAAATATGGTTAATATGATATGCCAAATGATCTAATGGACTGGTCGATGGGGCTGTCAACTAGCAACCATGGCATATTGGATGTGGATGTATTGTTAGCATTGATCCTAAAAAGAAACCAACTCGTTGGGATGTGACTAAAAAGGACCCAACTAGTACAGAATATGGGATGTAAGAACTGAGGAGCTAAGAAGAATCGAGAGATATCGTTTGGCAGGAATGCACACTCATCCAGGTGCTCAAACTGTTTCGTTGCCTTTTTTTAGTTTAAATGAGAATTTGTTAAACTGACTTCTGTATCTTAATTCAAGACCAACCTTGAGGTAGTTTCATCGTATTGATCATTTGAAATAAAATAACAAATAATTTTTAAAATAAAATCTGAATCAAATTAAATGTAATTACACATATATACAAATCTTTACTACCTCTTCATCACGAACCTTAAAAAAATTTAATAATTTCAAAATGTTCCGCGTATGGTTTGGAAAATTTTTATCTATTATATAAGAATCATGTGACTAATTTGATAAGCATTTTTTGCCTTTCCCCCATTATCTAAACAACCATTTACAAATAATAATAATAATAAAAATAGATTAATTCTTCAGTACCTTCATCAATACCTATTATTTTAGAAAATTCAACATCAAATTTTTGCAATGTAACTACTTTTATTATTTTTATTTTTATTTATTAATTCATCAAGTAAATGATTTGATTGTTTTGAATTTTTAATTGTTAATAAATAAACGATTATGTGTTTGCTTTTAGTAATCATTGTTAATGTTAAATATTAATAAACAAAAAAGACGGCATGACTGTTAAAGATCTGGTGGAAGAACCATTCAATATGCAACATTTAAGCTACAAATGATGGAGCACGTCATCTTAAGAACATTACAGTTATTTTCTCACTTTTTCCTTGTGTACATAAGGCTAATCTGACTCGCATCCCCCGATGATACAATGATGTAATTGGATTCCTGGGGAGGGGAAAGCATTGTCCTGGGAATTTATCAAGATTGCATCATTGTCTAGGACATTTGCGCAAATCCTGATCTTCTCTCACAGAATCTGACTAGGGAAGGCTGAAAAGTTGTAACAATAATCTCCTCAGAAATAAACATGGCATTGCAACCAGCATGTTAGCACACCAACAACAATACATCATGAGATTTTGTCTAGTAGGTTCCATTCAAATTATTTGTTTTTCTAAATTATCTGTTTATTTGTTTGATTAACTGTAATTATTTTTTAAATGGGAGGGGACCTGGGCTTTTTCCCCTACCCTAGGTCCATGCCTTTGTTTGTAAGTAAGGCATACCATGAATAAGCAGAAATCCAAATTGCAACTTCTCATGTTGCAGATGCCAACTTTATCTTATAAATGATCGATGCCTATTTCTTGTATGATAACAGCCAACCTTGGTCTGAGAGAAGTTTTTGCTTGAATCACATTTGTCCAAAGCCTTCCAACATGTGATGACCTTCACCTATGGAAATAATTCCACAGACATGAGGGCGTGTAAAACCACCTAGCTGCATGTTTGTGAAAGGAAATTTTATTAAATCTGACACCTGTAACAAACATCAGATTTATTATTCTATTCATAAGAAAAATAATCATCCAGTCAACCTATGGATCAAGGGAGGAATAGATTTATTTGTCTGTGAATCTCAAAGATCTGGATAGATAGACACATTATTGTTTTGAAATCAAGTTCCTTAAAAAAATCATTTCTGCATGGTCTTGGTATTATTTATTACCTGGGTGATGCAATTGTTTGTTATGTCAATGATGATATCAAATGTATTGAATAATCATTGTGATGGATGTGAGGACAAAGGAATTCAC
>CAUDNR010002569.1:59675-76431 GCA_958430865.1 Entrophospora sp. SA101 | reverse complement strand
GTGATCCAGGTTGTATCATCCATGTATGCGAGTGTTGATATTTCTGCAGATATTTTTGCTATTTCAGGTTTTGATATGTCTGCTTTCCAATTTACTTCCATTTTGTAACCAATATTTTTTTGTTTTTTTATTTCACACAAAAGTGGATCATAATAAATACACCACAAAAGTGGTGAAATGACCTCACCCTGGTCAATTCCAACCAATACTTCATATGGATCTGTCTCGCCATGACATGTGATAACTTTATTTTTCCTTTTTGTAAAAAGGTTTATTATGAGATTTATGCATTTTTGAGGAAATTTGAGACGTTGCATAGCTTTTTCTAGCATTCTGATATTAACACAATCGTATGCTTTGGAAAGGTCCTGAAATAAAATCCAAATCTCTTTTTTGTATTCATTGGACTCTTCAATTATGGAATTAAGTGCTCTGATTGGTTCAAAAGTTGAACCACCAGGTAATCCAGCAAAATTATCTCCTTTTAGGATATTATTTTTTGCTAATATTTCAGAAAGTCGTTTATTTAGGATTTTCACCATTGCTTTCCTTACTGTTTCCAAAAGAGTTATAGGTCTTGTTTTATCTAAAAAACATTCCCAATCCATTGGTTTAGGGATGGGGTAAATTGTTGCTATTCTCCATTGGTTTGGTATTTCATTCATCTCAAAACATGCAGAAATTAATTTCCAGAGACATCTTCCAAAATTCTTTCCCAGATGTTTGATCATTTCATTGCTGATTTTAGAGGGACCAGTAGCTTTGTTATTTGGTAGAGTTGTTATTACCTGTTTCCATTCCTTGTATGTGGGTGGATCCATTACATTTTTATAAATATCAGAGTTAATTTCTTCTTTTGGAAGATATTGATTTTTCCAATAATTATTGATTTGTTTTATTTCATTTTTTCCTCTAGCTACATTTTGAAAATGTTGATTTGTTATTGCTTTAATTTTTTCAGGATCTGTTGTTAAGATTAGGTTGTTATTTTCTTTAAAAAGAACCCTGTCTAGAATTATTCGTTTATGATTTCTTTCCAAAATGGAGTCAATCATTGTGCTTTGATCATCCTTGTAGTTTTCACATCTTTTATTGATTAATAAATTAATTTGTTCTTGTTTTACTTGTTTTTCTTTTATTTTACATATTGTAGATAGTGTGTTATATATTTTAAAAGTGATTTTTTTTATTTTGCTGATATTATTGACATTAATATTTATATCAATTTCTTCTAGTGGATATTTAATGTTATTTGAAATGCTCTCAAGATTTGTTTTCATTTCATTCCATTCTATATTATTTGGAAAACCTTTACTGCTAATTTTGCGTTTTCCTAATCTTAGTAGAATTTTACTGATAGATTTTAAATGAAAATAATGTTGTTTTAATGCTGGTGATTTATCTTTTTGATTTGATTTTATATTAGTTGTCCATTTATAGGGAATGTGTTTTTCTGCAGCTTGCAAAATTATCTCTTTAATTTTATTCCATGTTTTGTCAAGTGTTATTTGATTAATTATCTTAGCATTTTCTTTATACAAGAAACTTTTTTTGAATAATTCATTAGAGTAGTTTGCAAAATCTTTCCATTTTTCTTTGGACATATTATCATATTTAAAAATTCTTCTCTTAGTTTGATAACGTTTAGCTTTGGCTTCTTGTTGATATTTTAATATACCATCAGTTGAAAAGTATGTGATGATCATATTGTGATCTGAAGGATATAAATAAATGTGATAGTTGCTACAATAAAGGAAGTCTGATAGCAAATTATTTGAAAACCAACATAAATCAATTCGAGAGCTGTTTTCTCCACTTTTGTATGTTGGTATTTTTTGTTCGTGACAAATTTCATATGCATCTGTGAAATTTGTGTTTTCAAGTTCCTCTATTAGTTTGTACTGATAAGGAAGTATTCTATTTTTTATTTTTAATTCATTCATTTTTTCTGGTGATAAGTTAAAATCTCCCATTGTGATTATGTAGAAATTTTCATTTTTTGCTTGTTTTATGATATTTATAATGTATTCATATAATTCCAATTTTTCTTTTTTCATACTTAAATTTGCATAGTTATAAATTTGTATAATTCTAATCTTAACATTTCCTCGTAAAAATAAATCTATAAATATTGTACGTCCTTTGAATTCAGTTGATTTTTGAATGTATTTTGCTAGTTTATTGTGTATAATTATCCCAACCCCAGAACCTATTGGTTTGTCTTCTGAACAGCTCCAAAAAGATGAATAATTTTTATTATTTTTATATATATGTGACGCAGTTCTATTATTTAAATTTGTTTCAGATAAACCTAAAACATCTAATTGTAAAGTTTCTATTGTATTAATAATTTGTTCTTGTTTAACTGGGTCTTTCATGCCCATTACATTATGATTTGCTATTTTTAATAAGTTACCATCAATTTCTATGTTATTTTCATTATTGTTAAAATTTATTTGGGTATTGGTTATGTTGTTTATACCCATATTATTTGAATTATTGTTGTTAATCATAAGTTAATTAATTAAAATTTATTCTGACTGGTGCTAATAGCACCTTGATCCATTTCATCATTATTTTGGTATTGATTTTCAAAAATATTGAGGATTTTGTTTATTTTTTTGTTCATTTGTTTTGTGTTGTGTTCAATATTATTTTGTTTAATTTTCAATTCATTTATTTCATCATTTATTTCATCATTAATCTCTGCATTAAGAGATTCATCACTTGATTCATTCATTTTTTTTCTTTTTTGTGTATGTTTGGATGTAGAAGGAATATTTTTTCCTTTTGACAAAATTGAAATATCTAATTTATTATTTCCTTTTTGTGAATTAACTTTAGATGAGTTATTTTGAAATTTATTTTCAGTTGTTTTATGTTGAGTTGAAGTATTTGATAAATTTGTGCCAGCATTATTCTCCAATGCTTCTACTCTCTTCTTTACTTCTTCTATGTCTAGCATTATTTTTTTTAAATCTTTTTGAATGTTTTTCATGATTTCTACTATGTTCTCATTTTTTTTAATATTATTATTAACATTCATTTTTAAATTTGATTCATTTTGTTTAAATATTTGTTTTGAATTTTTTGTTTTTTCTGCATAAGAAACTCTTTTAATTGAATTATTTGGTTCAATAAATCTTTGTTGAGCTTTTTGTGAATTTGATTTTGGCTGAGGAACTCTATATTTATGATAAAGTCCTTGCAGACGTGCATTTTTTTGTTTAATTTCATCATTTTTTTCTTTTTCTGGACAAACAGCTATTAAATGATCACTGTTACCACATTTATGACATGTTTTGTGTTCATCACTTTCCCAAGAGAGATTATTGTTTCTGAAGGCAAAATTTGTCAGACATGCATTTTTCATATCTTCATCATTTTCAAAAGTTATGTAAGCAAATCTTTTTCTGGTGTATTGTTGTCTTGTTCTTGTAATAAAACAAGTTTTAGCCTTTACTGCTAACATAATATCATGTAAATCATATGCTGTTGTGCCATATGGCAGATTAGTGAGTTTTAGAGTACGACTATTTCTTTCGTCTATTTCTTCTTTGGTAACATCCAATGGTGCAATTCTACAACTATCTTTTAAGTACATAATTGACCATTTATCACCAAGTTTGCTCATGGATTCTTTATCTTTGAATGTAATTTGTGCTTTATACCAAGTTCCTTGTGCTCTCATTTTAATATTTGTAATTTCTCCATAAGAAGATAGAATATTCATTAAAACTTCTTTTTTTGCAGTTAAGGGTAAATCTCTTATGCTAATAGTTCTTTGTCGATAATCTTGGACAGATATTTCTTCATGTGTTTGAAATTTAAAGTCACTATTTTCTGCAAAAGGTAGTTCACATGCCTTATCTGCATTTTCTTTTGTTCCAAAGGTTGCTACAATATATTTGATTCCTTTAATATATTTAATATTTAAGCCAACAAGGGGCTGAATGTTTGATAATACTTTTGAAGCTGATGCAAGTTTTGCATTATTATTACCACCAGGGACATTTTCAGCTTCAATTTGAACAATAAAACGTTCCTTTCTTTTGACAACAGTCCAATCCTTATCTTCACTTTGATCTAAATTCATATCAGAATCAACATCATTATTACTGACATTTTCAAGTCCATTTTGCAATCTTGCAGAGTTTTCATGATTTTCCATTGTATTAATTTTTAGGTAATTAATTGTCTACCAAGGAATTGGCAGACATACAAGTATATATATACTTTAATTCAGAAAAAGTATTTATGAACCACAGAAACCTTCTAGACAGGGTATTTACTACAAAGAATTGTGTTTTTATTATTTTATGTGTTTTATAATTATATATTTTTTTTTTTTTTATAAATATAAAAAAAATTTTTTTTTATTTTTTTTCTCTAAAAAATTATGTAAACACGTTTTCTTTTTTTAATTTTCCAGTCATGTGCGATCGACATTTTTAAATTTCGGAAATGCACCAAATTTGGTTGGAGAAAATTAATAATATGTAACAAAAATAATTTAATTGTTATCCAAGAAACAAATAAAAGCAAAATGTCAAATAATATTTCATTGACTTCATTATCATTAACACATGTAGAATTCGATTCAACTGACCCAATTGCATACATATTTGCGTATATAACTTTATCACCTTTAGCAATCATGGTGGCATATGTAACCGTAATAGTTTCCAGAAGAGAAGTTGCTGGTATTAACATTTTCATAGGACAATCAATTTGTGAACTATTTAATGCCATTTTGAAAAGATGGCTGAGAGAAAAGAGACCAACAGGTTAGTTAGTAATGGTTGGTTGGTTGGTTGGTTGGTTGAGTGAGTGAGTGATTTTGTATATTTACATTATTGTTATTTGGATAATAGATAAACTTGGTACTGGATATGGTATGCCATCATCTCATGCACAATTTATTGCCTTTTTTGCAATTTTTGCAATTTTATATTTATATAACAGGTTTTTTTTTATTAGCTGAAATAAATGATTAAAAGTGATAATATATTTATTTATATAATAATAACAATAATATGATTATTATAATTATAGAATAACATTTAGGAATAACAAATGGAAATTTCCAATTGCATGTTTTTTAATAATTTTTTCAATATTAGTTTCTTATTCAAGGTAATCAAGGATCTCTCACACATACCTATCTATTTATTTATATATATCTCAATATATTAATCAAAATTGACATTACTTATTTGTATTAGGATTTATTTAAATTATCATACAACAAAACAAGTATTATTTGGTAATTTATTTGGATCAATATTTGCATTAGTATGGTACATAATTATAGAATTATTAATTAGACCTTTAGGGTTCTATAAATATTTAATTAATACAGATTTGGCAAGATCTTTTTATTTAAGAGATTCAGCTTTGGTTCCTGATGTTTTGAGATTTGAATATATTTTTTGGGTGAAATTCAAAGATTATAAAGAAATATAGATAAGTTGTGATGTTATGAAAAGAAGGAAAATATGAAGAATCTAAAAAAAAAATCTAAAAAATTTGCTAGATACTTTGTTATTTAAAAAAATCTTACTTTAATCATGTATATATAATATTAATTTAAATTGGTAAAAATGATTAAATTTATAAAGGTTAAGAAATAGAAAATATATGCAAACCACAAACAACTTCACTCTTGCTAATCAACTTATGAGCCATTAAACAAATATTTTCATGTAATTTTTCATATCATTACCATCATCTTTTATTAATAATAATAATGTTCTTTCGGTATACTCTCTCAATAAAATTGTAGCAATTCCTAATCTTCAATAGTTTTTATCAATACAACAAACATTGCGAATACAAACTGTTTTACCATCTGGCTCATGTTGACATTGATTTTTTCAGTGTGTTTTTTTAAATCTGGTTATGTTGATACCACCAACCCTATCACTTTCATTTTCATTGAATCCTTATTGTCGTCACCATCACCTTTATAATTATAATCATCATTATTATAATACAAATAAATTTGGTGCATGTTTCTGTCAATATTATAATTTTTTCCTTGTTCTAAACAAGAAATTTATGAAAAATTTAGGCCCTATTTTGTTTTATTAGCAAAGATTTACAAAAAAAAAATCATCAATATTTTGTTCAACATCTCATTCAAAGATTTATAATGGATTTAACATTTTCAGATAAATCTGCTTCAACTCAACCAGTAGATAATAGCAATAATATTTACACTACTATTACTGAAATGATAAGTCTCCTTGAGAAGGTGAAATTAGCAGCATGGACGAAGTTTTTTTTAATCATAATGACATTAACAATCCAACAGAAATTAAATGGGGTCATTTGATGTAAATAGTCAAGTAAAAGAGAAAATCCCTGCAGAGAAACCTTTAATGTCATACATTTATATGTAGTTTTGATCTGGGAATTAATACTGTTAACAATAATTCATATAAATCAACAAAGAAAATTTCTGTGGAGAAACTTTTAATTTTGATCTGGGAATTAACACCATTAATAAAAAAAACAAAGGAGAAATTCCTGTAGAGAAATCATTGGTAGGAATAACAATAAAATCTTAATCTGTTAATAATAGTAATAGTAATAGTAAATAGAATAAAAAAAGAATAAAAATATTAATCATATACAAAAATAAATGTTTGTTATGGTGGATATTTTCTCCAATCATGTGGAACATGCTTCAGGTACAACCATGTAAAGTCTTTACGGGCGATTTTAAATATTGCTGTTTTTCATTTAATAAACAACAACAAATAAATTCCAAGATGATAACATCATTTAGCAAATACCATTTGAAAATTGTTATTATTGATGAACTGATGAAGAATTTTCACCTGAACCCCAATCATAGTCCAAAAAGCTATCAAAAAGGTCAACAAGGCTTGTTTCAGTATTTGTTGAAATGATAGGATCTGATGGTTCTGTTGATGTTGCTGGTGGTTGTATGACAAATGGATTTGTGATGATGAACCCATAAAGGTTCCTGAACTTGACATGGACTTCTTGGAAACATCAATTTCTTGATGATATTGATTAAAATAATCATTATTATTATTGCTTTTTTTTTACTAATGATTCTTCTTTATTATGATCATCATTATTAAAAGAATCTGAAGTTTCCAAGGTCGCAGATACTGCTGATCCGTGAACATCATCAACTAAGACTTTATTCATCTTGGAAACAGAAAGTTGCGATCGAATTTTTGCAAATTGCTCTAAAATTGTATCTAATTTAGCTAATAAAACTGATTTTTCTTCTTCTAGAGTCTTTAATCTTTTTGATAAATGTATATTTTCTTCTTTAAGAACTGTGTTCTGTGCCTCTAAATCAGTCATTTGTTTTCTTTTTTTATCTCTTGATATTTGTGCTGCATGTTGATTTCAAAGTATTCTATTATCAAAAAATCAATTAATGAATTATTTCGTTGATTAATTGATAATGGAATGATGATATCACACCTTTCACATTGTCTTTGTTCTTTTTCTTCTATACCTTCAACCTTTCTCTTTTGACCACCAGTAGTTTTCTTTAGTTTCTTCAACTACTGATGATGATGAAAATGAAAATTGACTAGTGGAAGTTAAATTACTCAAACAGTTTGATGTGATTTTTGAATCTGGAATAATATTTTTAGTAAATGTTGGTTGAATTGGTTTTAAAGCAGTGGAAGTTGAAGAAAGTAATTTAATTTTTGAAGTTAAAGGAGCAAAGTCATCATTATTTGTTATGATGGGAGACGAAATTGCAGAAGAGGAAGGAGGAATTATTTCTGAGGTCACCAAATCTTCACTCCAATTAGAGTAATCATTATTATGAGACAAAGGGATCTCATAACCATTGGCATCATTGAAATGTTGGTTTGGTGAAGACATGATGACCTATTACGACTTTTCTTTGTTATCACTGTCAATGCAGTTTGGGCCAGTTACAACAAGAATATTATTTTAAAAAAAAAATAGAGATAATAAAAGGAAATTTATGAAGACAAATTTATCTCATCAATATTGTGTAACAGTAACTGTTTAATTTTTTTGATACATGTAAAATCCTCTGCCACTCTTTATGCCTAACCAACCAGCATCAACATATTTTTGTAATAAAATAGCTGGCCTATATTTAGTATCACCAATCTCTGTATGTAACACCTTCATTATTGCTAAACATGTATCAAGGCCTATGAAATCAGCTAAAGTTAAAGGACCCATTGGGATATTTGTACCTAATTTCATAGTGGTATCTATATCTTCACAAGTTGCTATGCCCTAGACAATTTATGGTTAATGTAGTTATTATTTTTTATTTCTGAATTGATTTTTTTGAAAAAAAAAAACTTTACCTGTTCTAATACCATAATAGCTTCATTAATGTAAGGCATTAATAATCTATTTGCTATAAATCCCGGTACATCTTTTGACAATGTACATGTTTTACCCATGGAAATAGCTAAATTTTTGGTTGTATCAAAAGTTTCATCTGATGTGGCTAAACCAGGAATAATTTCAACCAATTTCATCACACTCACTGGATTCATAAAATGCATACCAATCACCTAAACAAACATAAGATTATTTTGAGAATAGTGACTTTCTTTTCTTTGTATCCATCCAATTCATTATTACCTTCTGTGGTCTATTTGTAACTGCTGCAATTTTAGTAATACTAATACTACTAGTATTGGTGGCAAGAATTGTATCTGGTTTAGTTGACTTATCCAGATCAATAAACACCTTTTTTTTCAATTCTAGATTTTCTGGTACTGCTTCAATCACAAAATTCATTTCACTTAACCCTGAAATATTTTCTGTTGTTTTAATTAATGATTTTGTTAAACTAGCATGTTCTTCTGTAATTTGATTTTTTTTAATGTCTTTCTCAAGTAGGCCATCTAAGAAGAATTTATATATGTTCATATTATAAACTTTTTTAAAAAAACTGAGAGAAATTAATATGTAATTTTTCAAATCAGACCAATAAATCTCAATGCTTTTTCAATTTGATTTGGATTTGAATCCATGATTTTAACAGGTAAACGACTAACATTTGCAATTACAAATGCAATTCCCAATCCCTAATTTTATTTAATTAACAATAAAATATTTTAATCTATTATTCAAATAAATATAATATTAACTAATTAATTAATTAGAAAAACCATTTGTCCTGCTCCAATAACTCCAACTTTGTGATTCTTTTTTAAAAATAAATAAATAAAACCATTAATTAAGCAAAAAAAAAAATATATATATATCTCAATCTTAATAAATTCTTACAATAACATTGTTATTATTATTAGTAGAGATGGTGGAAAAACTGGAAGTTGTAGTTGATACTGTTTTTACAGAGGTATGAAAATAAACCTAGTAAATTATTAATATATATATAAGTGTGTGTATATATATATATATATTTATAACTTTTGAATAAAATACCTTATTATTATTAGTACTGATCATTTTTGTAAATAAACGACAACTATTAAAAAAACGACACATCCTTCAAAACCAAAAAATATCAAGTCAAGGATGATGAATTTATGCGACAATAAAAGTGAATTATGCACAATGAATCATAAATTCTGATGATCAATACAACAATGCAATTTTTTGACCATAATCAATTATGCAGTAGTATATAATAGTAAAATACATGTACTAAAACTCTACAACAAATAATTTTTTGAGAAAATCACGTTATTACATTAAAACTAAAGGCCTATTCTATCAACTAATCATGCTATTTTTTTAATTTGTGCAAAATTTAGGAAGTCTTTACAGACATTTTTTGTAAGCTAAATGGTCCATTATAGAGAGTGAAACTGTAATGAAGAGTTGTTTGGTTTTATTAACCTGTCACTCATTAATCAGGAATCCTTGTTATTAAAATCATAAAATTAATAAATAATGTCATTAACAATTTATAAATAAATTCCCTCATCTATTGTATGTAACATAGTTACAGCTCACACTCTCTATAATGAACTTCATTTTTATTTCCAGTTCAATTTTTTATATTAATTTCTCTCTTTATAATGAACATTTTAGTAAATGCTCTCTATAATGAATAGAAGTAAAAAAATTACACATAAGGTACGTTATAGAGAGAGAACTGTATATGTAAATTTATCCAAATTTATGTAGTAAAATAGTTCTAATATGTAAAAAATTTAAAGTCATAATATATTATGGTAGTATTAAAAGGAATTCAAGTAAGTACCTGAAAATAATCAAGAATTAATAAAATTAAAAAAGAAAATTGAAGAATTAGAAGAAATGTTAGTTAGGGTATAATTGATAATTTAATAGCTACAAAATTGAATTAGAAAAAGAAAACTTAAAAGTAGAAAAGCACAAATTAAGAAAAAAGAAAGAATTGAAATGGAATATTAAAAAAACCATTTGCTGAAGTAGGTTCAAAATATGATGAGCCAATTGGTGAAGAAATAGAAACAGATAAAGATAATTGAAAAGAAGAATTTATTAAGAAATTAAGAAATGAAGAGAGAAATAGCACAATAATTAAAATTATTAAAATTATTGAAGACTGAAAAAAAAAAAAAACTAAAGATGCAAGAATGCAAGCTGAAACTTGTCTTGAAGCCTTAAAAGTAGCCCAAGAATGAAGAAGAAGAAGATTAGCTGAGAAATTAGAGCATTGGAAACGGTTAAGAATCAGGAAATAAAGATACTTGCCGTAAATAGATACAGCTGTCACAAATATAGTAGTCGTGAGAAAATTATTTGTGATCTGCAGTTATATACAAAAAAGATAAATGAGAAAATTCTCCTAAAAAAAGAAACAAGAGCAAATAATCGAAGCAGGCCAAACCAACCCACACTAATTCTTTTTTACCAAATTTATTTTTAATTTCTTTAAATAAAAGATAACAAACATATGCTCGTCTATGTTAAGTTAGGTAGTAAATCATTTCCTTTCCAATTTTTTTTCCTTTCTAAATTCTTCATGGTTTTCTTTCTTCTTGGTAAATTTCATATATACTGTAGGTAATCCTTTCATCCCTTAGTGATAATGTCTTTCAAAATGGACATGATCGGCCAAAATCTTAGATTTTTATTTTAAAGAAAATGAATAATCAACATTTATCAAATCAATATAATCTTTGGAATGGTAGGACAAATGATTAGGAAATACTCCAGAATCAACATTAAGAATCGAGTTGCGGACTCATCTCTTGTTCAATCTATTCCAATATCAAGACCAAAACCACAATATTCTCTTGGCCTACCTCCTAGAACATATTGTTTATCTCCTTTGGAACATAAACTTGTAGCAGAAAGAGAATTGCCTGAAAATAAGTACCATTATGCTTATTATTATTTGATACAAATAATCACTTCAAATAGTGCTTTTTTGGTAATTCTGATGATTAGTTCAATCATTTTTAATAGGTGATAGATAAACAATATATATTTTTCAATATTCTTGTTACTTGTATGCTTATCTATATGTATGAACTGATATTTTGTTTTTTCTTGAAAAATATTCATTTTGATATTTTATTGATAGAGTGGAGAGACTGGAAATCTTTCGCTACAATGGACAAGTATAAATAATATAAATGATGATACATATAATATTTTTAATAATATGAATAAATTTTTACTCAATAATTAACTTATCGAACAGAAATCACTTTTATAATGTATTTTATTGGCAACATTATAAAGACATTATATGAATGTTCATTATATAAACATGAAGAAAAAAACATTCGAGATTTAAAAGAAAAAATTTGTAATTGGGCATTATTGTTTTTTACACATTATAAATAATTTACTTTTAGATAAATTTTAAAAAAAATTTTTTTTGTAATAGAATTATCAAATCCTGCAATACTTGATGAATTAAAACCAATTAAACCCGTAAATACTAGAGTTCCCGATTCTACATCATCTACCATATCACCATCAACTATCACTTTCTTGGTCACAAACATCTCCCATCTTTGCAACAACAACGACAACAACACCAACGTCATCATCATCTTATTTATCTTCAACATCTCCCATATCCCAATCAAGTCCTATACACAAATCAACTTCTGCATTCCGATCAGCTCCTGCATTCCAGTCAACTTCTGCATTCCGACCTCCTTCCGGATTTCCATCATCTTCTGTATTCCTTCATCTATTGATAGATTTACTACAAACATTGGCACATAACCATCATCTCTGCCTCTACAATCACCTTTCTCAAGTTCTACTATTGCATCAGACAGTCCTATGTTTAATAGATCTATTAATAATAATAACCAACAAACAAATTTAAATTGAACAATTTTACAAAATTACTCTAATAATATTATTATTATTAATATTAATATTAACACAATACTAACCGCACCTTTAACACAATCAACAATTAGATCAAATTCACCACCTTCTATGAATAATGATCTAAATTTTAACATGTTTTTTCTTGGTATTTAGAATTCATTTGGTTTTTTCTCAGAAATTATAAATTATAAACAATGTAATAGAATGTTTTATTGTGGATTAAATTAGTGACAATAATAAAATAATATATATTCACATAGTATGTATATAAATAACCATGTTTTCAGAATGAAATACTAATAATAATATAATACACAAATGAACAAATCATTAATCTAATTATCTGCTATAAGTTGTTATCATTGTCATTGTTATAAGATCTAATAAATTTACATATTATTGTTAATATATTGCATTTAACAATTCTTTTATTTTAAAAAACCCAAAAAAAATTACTTAAAATTCTCATTGCCTCTAATACTTATCATCATCATCATCTAATTTGGAGACAAAATTTTTAAAGTTGATTTTTTGTTTTTTCTAATCTCTTGATGATAAACATACTTGTATCCAAAAATCTTTCAACACAATTTGTTAAGCAAGTTTCTTCACCACGTTCAATCTTATTACCAACCTTGGTAATACATTTGTCCCAACATAGATCAGTAAAAGTGTGAACAGATTGTTGAAGACGCATTTTTGCATTTTCACCTTCTAAAAATTTTGTGAGTTCTTTTTGTGAAGCTTCATCGAATTCCAGATTTGAAGAGGGAGATGTTGTTAAAGAAAAATCAGAAGACATTTTTAAAATTTAGGAGGAAAAAAATTTGATAAATTTGATCAACATGATTATCAAATTTTACACAAATTTATAGATATTGTTGATGAAAAAAACAATATAATAAGGGATTGATTGGCTCATTTGAATGATGAAAGAGAAAAGCGGTAAGCAATTTTATTTTTTCTCAATTCCAATTATTGTATTTAAAAAAAAAAACTAGTTCAGGATTTATTAATCAGGAATTAATTGAAACGGTGTCTATGACTTTAACAGAAGTTTTTGTCATCTTTATTTTCTAACATGGGTCCGATGATGAATGATGGTCCAATATTTATTTGTCAACATCAAAATCGACCATGTTCAAAAACGCAAAAAAAGCACAGAAGGGACAATAAAATTTATTATATGATTACTATTTAAAAAACAAAATTTTTTTGAACTCTACTATTTTATTTTATTTATGCAATCCATCCATCACCTAAAAACCGATTTAAGAGCCTATTTTCTTGAAAATTCAAGTTTTAACTCGAGCCTGCTCAACTTGGGGTTTCTATTCGAATAAAACGAATAAGAATTTGTATTACGTTGAAACGTGATTAGTATAATTTTGGTATAACGAATTTTGAAATTTATGTGTTGGTGAATTTCAGAGACAGGCCACTCTACAGCGTAGGAAATTTAATTAAGAAGACCATTATAGAGTAGGGTTTTTATATAGAAAAAATTGGGATCCAATTTTTAGTTTGTTATAGAGTGGAGACCATTATAGAAAAGGCTGTTATAGAAAGTGTGTAAAAATACTTAAATTTATCATTTTTACCATGTCTTTATGGAAATATTGTAAAAGTGACTTTTAAAACACCCATATCGTGCCATATTATCTGTGTAAGAAGGTTGTTTGAATTTGTGGTAAAACAATTAAGCTTAGTAGATTCTGGGATGAAATAAAGCAAAAGTGGGGCAAAGAACAATTTTCAACCTGCTCAAATTGAAAATACAGAAAGTCAGAATAAGGGTTTGATCCTAATGTATATGATAATATGGATGATGATGACTTATTCCTAGATGAAATAAATGATGATACTCTAATCTCATCTCTTACTTATTATAGATAATAACAAAACAAAAACATCAATTGTGCAATATGGCAAGCATTGTTATACAAATGAACTGGAATATTTTAACACATCATGTACCATCTAATGTAATTTATCATATTTCAGAATTAAAAGTTTTAATTGATGGTAATATTCTCAAATTGTTAGGAGATGAGAAGAAATATTATAATGAATATTTTGGTCAGGACGATATTATTGAGGTCATGTTTAAAGTTTGCTTATTCATCTTATTAAAAACCTTGCTTGAGTTATTATAAAATTTGCGTGTTACCTCTATATGTATTGCTCTGGGCCCTGTTGATTGTGAGTTAAACAAATAAATATACAGCATTTGTACTTACATAATGGTTTTTTTGCTACTTTATTTTGTAATAAAAACGGTAGTATATAGTAATAACAGCAAAATAAAAACAAGATATGTATGTATATATAGATATATAGATATAGATAGATAGACAGACATATATATTGGTCGATTGAGATAAACGAGTGACTGACTGACATCGAGAGAAATATTTGTTCAATGATTCAATTTAAAAATACTTTTTGTAAACACTTATTATAATTTTGATATTAAAAGACCTAAAAAAAATACAAAAGTTAACAAAATTTTGTTGTATTATTTATAATTTTTTTTATAATAAAATTTTACATAAAAAATCGAAAAATCGAAAAATTATTTATTATTATCTATTCTTTATTTATTACATGAATATCCAAGTTCTTTTAACCCAAGACGTAATGCTTCAATGGTTTTTTCAACATGTTTTCGTTCTGGTTCAGTAACACTAACACCCATATGTCTATATTGTATCAATCAACCAATTAATCAATCATTTAATATGTTTTGTTAAAAAAAAAGAAAGTTAAGTATTTTATCATACCCGATTCTAAAATATTTAGTAGCTATTTCTTTATGCAATCCACCAGCAATCACAACATCATGTGAAGAAACTTTAGGAAGTAAATCAGTTGCTGCTATACCATCAGGATAATATACAGCTGTCATGCCATTAGCTGAAGTTTCTTTAGATTTAGGAACCTAACAAAATCAACCAACAAATCAATCAATCAATCAAAAAATTTTATATTTAGTGAAAAATTGTCAACTTACAAATTTTAACCCTAATTCTTCAACAGCCTTTTTAATCGATGCACTAGCTTGCTTGTGTTGTTCAAAACGTGTTTCAATTGGCACTGACATTATTTGTTTTAAACTTGCATGAAGTGCATATATTAATTGAACTGGCGGTGTGGCGAAATACATTCCTTTACGCGTTTCATATGCATTCATGACTATTATAAGAAATAAAATAAAAAACAGTTAGAATCTTATTTTTATCATTACTATTATTATTATTCAAAGATATATTAGATATATATATTACTTGGTAGCCAATTAGCCCATGAAGCGTAATAACTTGTAATTGGTGATTTACGTTTTTTAAATACTTGCTTTTATTTTTTTAAATAAATAATTAATTATCAATTTTTCTTTTTCAAAATATAATAATAATAATAACCATACATACCATTGATCTTTCACTTGCAACCAAAATGGATAATCCTGGTGGTACTCCTATTCCTTTTTGACTTGCTGTCATCACAATATCAAGCCCCCATTCATCTACACGAATTTCTTCAGATCCAACAGAGCATACTCCATCAACAATTATCAATGTATCCGGTGATTTTTGTCTAACTAGTTGTGCAATGTTTTTTATATCAGATAGCACCCCGGTTGATGTGTCAACATGAGTAATTGTTATGGCTTTGTATCTTTTGTTATCAAGAGCCGAAGAAATATCTTCAAGTGATGGTCGATCACCGATGTCTGCTTTAAGTTGAGTCGCTTGTGCACCATAGGTTTTAAGGCTATATACATCCATACATTCATACATTATGTATTATATTAATTTACATACAATATAAAACTTAAAATATTTTTAAAATCATAGTTTTACCAGGTAGCAAAGGAATCACCAAAATATCCGGTATGTAAAACAAGTACATCTTCACCAGGTTCGATCAAATTAGAAGAAACCATATCCCAACCCAGCGTGCCTGAACCAGATACAACGAATGGTTGAGCACTCTTTGTAATAAATAATTTGCGTAAAAGCTCAAAACATTCACTAAACGCATTGATGAAAGCAGGTGAAACGTGAGATGTTGCAGGTGTAGCTATCGATCTTAAAACATCATCATGAAATTCCACTGGACCTGTTTTTTGATTGTTTATAAAAAACTTAATGGTCAATAATCAAAAGTCAATCAATCAATTCATAAGGAATTATATCTCATTTCTCACTAAATCACGAAATATTACCTGGAATCATGCATAATTTATGATCTTGTGAAGAATTAGAAGACATTATTGAAAAATTTTTATCGTAAAAATTTAATGCGAGTTTCTTTTTCTCAATAAATGAACTGTTACTATATCTTAATAATAATAGAGTGCGTCTAAAAGCATAGAGCATATATATATTTATAATTTATGTAAGTAATATATTTTTTGGCTCTCTATATATATATATCTATCTACCTA
>CAUDNR010002569.1:46078-59665 GCA_958430865.1 Entrophospora sp. SA101 | reverse complement strand
AATTCGGAATATTTATTGTTGATCAATTTTTTGCATTAGCCACGTCGATCATTACATATTTGGAAATTCTAAATTTGAAAAGAACCCTGACTGTATTACTACTACAAAGAAAATTCTCCTTTATACAAATGTAAATGATCATCATATTAATTATACAGCTTTATGTAGCAAAATTGGAAATTTTTGGATGAAGATCATACCTTAATAGTTAACAATATACAGAAGAGGTGGCAAAATTTAGTAATGGGTCAAGATTTTTTAAAATATAGAAAGTTACTAATATTCAAAAGTTGAAATGCCACTAGTGTTCCATGTCACAATCCAAAAAAGGAAACAAAATGGTTGTAAAGATGGTAGCAACCATCATCAAAGTTGCAGTCAGTATCCTTAACATAGATCATGGGAAAGGTAATAAGTTGGTAAAAATATCACTAAACTTGGACAACTACAATGCTTGGCTGTTCTGCTAAAAGGGTATAAATAATTATCAACAGGTCAATGTAATATATCTATTTTGTAATGACAAATTGTAATAACAAATGGTCATATATCTGAATAAATTATATTTGTTGTTGTATTAAATGTATTCTACCATTAACTGATGATTTTCTGTTGGAATTTGTCACATATAAGGTTATCTATCCTATTCCACCATGGCCAGAGGAAATAGGATAAGCCTACTAGAAAATGTCTGTATTAAGTGAAAGAATGATAATTCATAAACAATAAACAGGTAATTACCATTACTGTTTGGCATTTTCTTTTTTATACAATAAATTGATTTGTCAAGCACCAATTAAACTTACCCTTTTTAGAATCATCATCAAAAACACAAATGCAATACAACATTCCTCATAAATCAATGCCATTCGAGCTCTTCATTTGTGAAGTTATAGGCCATCCTTGGTTCAAAGTCAATCAAAGAAATTAGATGACACCTAAAACTTCCTGCACACAAAGTCAATTTTTTGCTTATGCGTTTTTCTTAAAATTATGTAAACACATTTTCTTTTTTTAATTTTCCAGTCATGTGCGATCGACATTTTAAATTTCGGAAATGTACCAAATTTGGTTGGAGAAAATTAATATGTAACAAAAATAATTTCCCAAATTTGAATTGTTATCCAAGAAACAAATAAAAGCAGAATGTCAAATAATATTTCATTGACTTCATTATCATTAACACATGTAGAATTCGATCCAACTGACTCAATTGCATACATATTTGCATATATAACTTTATCACCTTTAGCAATCATGGTGGCATATGTAACCATAATAGTTTCCAGAAGAGAAGTTGCTGGTATTAACATTTTCATAGGACAATCAATTTGTGAACTATTTAATGCCATTTTGAAAAGATGGCTGAGAGAAAAGAGACCAACAGGTTAGTTAGTAATGGTTGGTTGGTTGGTTGGTTGGTTGGTTGGTTGGTTGAGTGAGTGAGTGAGTGATTTTGTATATTTACATTATTGTTATTTGGATAATAGATAGACTTGGTACTGGATATGGTATGCCATTGTCTCATGCACAATTTATTGCCTTTTTGCAATTTTTGCAATTTTATATTTATATAACAGGTCTTTTTTTATTAGCTGAAATAAATGATTAAAAGTGATAATATATTTATTTATAAAATAATAACAATAATGTGATTATTATAATTATAAAATAACATTTGGGAATAACAAATGGAAATTTCCAATTGCATGTTTTTTAATAATTTTTTCAATATTAGTTTCTTATTCAAGGTAAGCAAGGATCTCTCACACATACCTATCTATTTATTTATATATATCTCAACATATTAATCAAAATTGACATTACTTATTTGTATTAGAATTTATTTAAATTATCATACAACAAAACAAGTATTATTTGGTAATTTATTTGGATCAATATTTGCATTAGTATGGTACATAATTATAGAATCATTAATTAGACCTTTAGGATTCTATAAATATTTAATTAATACAGATTTGGCAAGATCTTTTTATTTAAGAGATTCAGCTTTGGTTCCTGATGTTTTGAGATTTGAATATATTTTTTGGGCGAAATTCAAAGATTATAAAGAAATATAGATAAGTTGTGATGTTATGAAAAGAAGAAAAATATGAAGAATCTAAAAAAAATCTAAAAATTTGCTAGATACTTTGTTATTTAAAAAACTTTACTTTAATCATGTATATATAATATTAATTCAAATTGGTAAAAATAATTAAATTTATAAAGGTTAAAAAATAGAAAATATATACAAACTTCAAACAACTTCACTCTTGCTAATCAACTTATGAGCCATTAAACAAATATTTTCATGTAATTTTTTATATCATTACCACCATCTTTTATTATTAATAATAATGTTCTTTTGGTATACTCTCAATAAAATTGTAGCAATTCCTAATCTTCAATAGTTTTTATCAATACAACAAACATTATGAATACAAACTGTTTTACCATCTGGCTCATGTTGACATTGATTTTTTCAGTATGTTTTTTTAAATCTGGTTATGTTGATACCACCAACCCTATCACTTTCATTTTCATTGAATCCTTATTGTCGTCACCATCACCTTTATAATTATAATCATCATTATTATAATACAAATAAATTTGGTGCATGTTTCTGTCAATATTATAATTTTTTCCTTGTTCTAAACAAGAAATTTATGAAAAATTTAGGCCCTATTTTGTTTTATTAGCAAAGATTTACAAAAAAAAAATCATCAATATTTTGTTCAACATCTCATTCAAAGATTTATAATGGATTTAACATTTTCAGATAAATCTGCTTCAACTCAACCAGTAGATAATAGCAATAATATTTACACTACTATTACTGAAATGATAAGTCTCCTTGAGAAGGTGAAATTAGCAGCATGGACGAAGTTTTTTTTAATCATAATGACATTAACAATCCAACAGAAATTAAATGGGGTCATTTGATGTAAATAGTCAAGTAAAAGAGAAAATCCCTGCAGAGAAACCTTTAATGTCATACATTTATATGTAGTTTTGATCTGGGAATTAATACTGTTAACAATAATTCATATAAATCAACAAAGAAAATTTCTGTGGAGAAACTTTTAATTTTGATCTGGAAATTAACACCATTAATAAAAAAAACAAAGGAGAAATTCCTGTAGAGAAATCTTTGGTATATATAACAATAAAATCTTAATTTGTCAATAATAGTAATAGTAATAGTAAATAGAATAAAAAAAGAATAAAAATATTAATCATATACAAAAATAAATGTTTGTAATGATGGATATTTTCTCCAATCATGTGGAACATGCTTCAGGTACAACCATGTAAAGTCTTTATGGGCGATTTAAATGTTGCTGTTTTTCATTTAATAAACAACAACAAATAAATTCCAAGATGATAACATCATTTAGCAAATACCATTTGAAAATTGTTATTATTGATGAACTGATGAAGAATTTTCACCTGAACCCCAATCATAGTCCAAAAAGCTATCAAAAAGGTCAACAAGGCTTGTTTCAGTATTTGTTGAAATGATAGGATCTGATGGTTCTGTTGATGTTGCTGGTGGTTGTATGACAAATGGATTTGTGATGATGAACCCATAAAGGTTCCTGAACTTGACATGGACTTCTTGGAAACATCAATTTCTTGATGATATTGATTAAAATAATCATTATTATTATTGCTTTTTTTTTACTAATGATTCTTCTTTATTATGATCATCATTATTAAAAGAATCTGAAGTTTCCAAGGTCGCAGATACTGCTGATCCGTGAACATCATCAACTAAGACTTTATTCATCTTGGAAACAGAAAGTTGCGATCGAATTTTTGCAAATTGCTCTAAAATTGTATCTAATTTAGCTAATAAAACTGATTTTTCTTCTTCTAGAGTCTTTAATCTTTTTGATAAATGTATATTTTCTTCTTTAAGAACCATGTTCTGTGCCTCTAAATCAGTCATTTGTTTTCTTTTTTTATCTCTTGATATTTGTGCTGCATGTCGATTTCAAAGTATTCTATTATCAAAAAATCAATTAATGAATTATTTCGTTGATTAATTGATAATGGAATGATGATATCACACCTTTCATGTTGTCTTTGTTCTATACCTTCAACCTTTCTCTTTTGACCACCAGTAGTTTTCTTTTTAGTTTCTTCAACTACTGATGATGATGAAAATGAAAATTGACTAATGGAAGTTAAATTACTCGAACAGTTTGATGTGATTTTTGAATTTGGAATAATGTTTTTAGTAAATGTCAGTTGAATTGGTTTTAAAGTGGTGGAAGTTGAAGAAAGTAATTTAATTTTTGAAGTTAAAGGAGCAAAGTCATCATTATTTGTTATGATGGGAGACGAAATTGCAGAAGAGGAAGGAGGAATTATTTCTGAGGTCACCAAATCTTCACTCCAATTAGAGTAATCATTATTATGAGACAAAGGGATCTCATAACCATTGGCATCATTGAAATGTTGGTTTGGTGAAGACATGATGACCTATTACGACTTTTCTTTGTTATCACTGTCAATGCAGTTTGGGCCAGTTACAACAAGAATATTATTTTAAAAAAAAAATAGAGATAATAAAAGGAAATTTATGAAGACAAATTTATCTCATCAATATTGTGTAACAGTAACTGTTTAATTTTTTTGATACATGTAAAATCCTCTGCCACTCTTTATGCCTAACCAACCAGCATCAACATATTTTTGTAATAAAATAGCTGGCCTATATTTAGTATCACCAATCTCTGTATGTAACACCTTCATTATTGCTAAACATGTATCAAGGCCTATGAAATCAGCTAAAGTTAAAGGACCCATTGGGATATTTGTACCTAATTTCATAGTGGTATCTATATCTTCACAAGTTGCTATGCCCTAGACAATTTATGGTTAATGTAGTTATTATTTTTTATTTCTGAATTGATTTTTTTGAAAAAAAAAAACTTTACCTGTTCTAATACCATAATAGCTTCATTAATGTAAGGCATTAATAATCTATTTGCTATAAATCCCGGTACATCTTTTGACAATGTACATGTTTTACCCATGGAAATAGCTAAATTTTTGGTTGTATCAAAAGTTTCATCTGATGTGGCTAAACCAGGAATAATTTCAACCAATTTCATCACACTCACTGGATTCATAAAATGCATACCAATCACCTAAACAAACATAAGATTATTTTGAGAATAGTGACTTTCTTTTCTTTGTATCCATCCAATTCATTATTACCTTCTGTGGTCTATTTGTAACTGCTGCAATTTTAGTAATACTAATACTACTAGTATTGGTGGCAAGAATTGTATCTGGTTTAGTTGACTTATCCAGATCAATAAACACCTTTTTTTTCAATTCTAGATTTTCTGGTACTGCTTCAATCACAAAATTCATTTCACTTAACCCTGAAATATTTTCTGTTGTTTTAATTAATGATTTTGTTAAACTAGCATGTTCTTCTGTAATTTGATTTTTTTTAATGTCTTTCTCAAGTAGGCCATCTAAGAAGAATTTATATATGTTCATATTATAAACTTTTTTAAAAAAACTGAGAGAAATTAATATGTAATTTTTCAAATCAGACCAATAAATCTCAATGCTTTTTCAATTTGATTTGGATTTGAATCCATGATTTTAACAGGTAAACGACTAACATTTGCAATTACAAATGCAATTCCCAATCCCTAATTTTATTTAATTAACAATAAAATATTTTAATCTATTATTCAAATAAATATAATATTAACTAATTAATTAATTAGAAAAACCATTTGTCCTGCTCCAATAACTCCAACTTTGTGATTCTTTTTTAAAAATAAATAAATAAAACCATTAATTAAGCAAAAAAAAAAATATATATATATCTCAATCTTAATAAATTCTTACAATAACATTGTTATTATTATTAGTAGAGATGGTGGAAAAACTGGAAGTTGTAGTTGATACTGTTTTTACAGAGGTATGAAAATAAACCTAGTAAATTATTAATATATATATAAGTGTGTGTATATATATATATATATTTATAACTTTTGAATAAAATACCTTATTATTATTAGTACTGATCATTTTTGTAAATAAACGACAACTATTAAAAAAACGACACATCCTTCAAAACCAAAAAATATCAAGTCAAGGATGATGAATTTATGCGACAATAAAAGTGAATTATGCACAATGAATCATAAATTCTGATGATCAATACAACAATGCAATTTTTTGACCATAATCAATTATGCAGTAGTATATAATAGTAAAATACATGTACTAAAACTCTACAACAAATAATTTTTTGAGAAAATCACGTTATTACATTAAAACTAAAGGCCTATTCTATCAACTAATCATGCTATTTTTTTAATTTGTGCAAAATTTAGGAAGTCTTTACAGACATTTTTTGTAAGCTAAATGGTCCATTATAGAGAGTGAAACTGTAATGAAGAGTTGTTTGGTTTTATTAACCTGTCACTCATTAATCAGGAATCCTTGTTATTAAAATCATAAAATTAATAAATAATGTCATTAACAATTTATAAATAAATTCCCTCATCTATTGTATGTAACATAGTTACAGCTCACACTCTCTATAATGAACTTCATTTTTATTTCCAGTTCAATTTTTTATATTAATTTCTCTCTTTATAATGAACATTTTAGTAAATGCTCTCTATAATGAATAGAAGTAAAAAAATTACACATAAGGTACGTTATAGAGAGAGAACTGTATATGTAAATTTATCCAAATTTATGTAGTAAAATAGTTCTAATATGTAAAAAATTTAAAGTCATAATATATTATGGTAGTATTAAAAGGAATTCAAGTAAGTACCTGAAAATAATCAAGAATTAATAAAATTAAAAAAGAAAATTGAAGAATTAGAAGAAATGTTAGTTAGGGTATAATTGATAATTTAATAGCTACAAAATTGAATTAGAAAAAGAAAACTTAAAAGTAGAAAAGCACAAATTAAGAAAAAAGAAAGAATTGAAATGGAATATTAAAAAAACCATTTGCTGAAGTAGGTTCAAAATATGATGAGCCAATTGGTGAAGAAATAGAAACAGATAAAGATAATTGAAAAGAAGAATTTATTAAGAAATTAAGAAATGAAGAGAGAAATAGCACAATAATTAAAATTATTAAAATTATTGAAGACTGAAAAAAAAAAAAAACTAAAGATGCAAGAATGCAAGCTGAAACTTGTCTTGAAGCCTTAAAAGTAGCCCAAGAATGAAGAAGAAGAAGATTAGCTGAGAAATTAGAGCATTGGAAACGGTTAAGAATCAGGAAATAAAGATACTTGCCGTAAATAGATACAGCTGTCACAAATATAGTAGTCGTGAGAAAATTATTTGTGATCTGCAGTTATATACAAAAAAGATAAATGAGAAAATTCTCCTAAAAAAAGAAACAAGAGCAAATAATCGAAGCAGGCCAAACCAACCCACACTAATTCTTTTTTACCAAATTTATTTTTAATTTCTTTAAATAAAAGATAACAAACATATGCTCGTCTATGTTAAGTTAGGTAGTAAATCATTTCCTTTCCAATTTTTTTTCCTTTCTAAATTCTTCATGGTTTTCTTTCTTCTTGGTAAATTTCATATATACTGTAGGTAATCCTTTCATCCCTTAGTGATAATGTCTTTCAAAATGGACATGATCGGCCAAAATCTTAGATTTTTATTTTAAAGAAAATGAATAATCAACATTTATCAAATCAATATAATCTTTGGAATGGTAGGACAAATGATTAGGAAATACTCCAGAATCAACATTAAGAATCGAGTTGCGGACTCATCTCTTGTTCAATCTATTCCAATATCAAGACCAAAACCACAATATTCTCTTGGCCTACCTCCTAGAACATATTGTTTATCTCCTTTGGAACATAAACTTGTAGCAGAAAGAGAATTGCCTGAAAATAAGTACCATTATGCTTATTATTATTTGATACAAATAATCACTTCAAATAGTGCTTTTTTGGTAATTCTGATGATTAGTTCAATCATTTTTAATAGGTGATAGATAAACAATATATATTTTTCAATATTCTTGTTACTTGTATGCTTATCTATATGTATGAACTGATATTTTGTTTTTTCTTGAAAAATATTCATTTTGATATTTTATTGATAGAGTGGAGAGACTGGAAATCTTTCGCTACAATGGACAAGTATAAATAATATAAATGATGATACATATAATATTTTTAATAATATGAATAAATTTTTACTCAATAATTAACTTATCGAACAGAAATCACTTTTATAATGTATTTTATTGGCAACATTATAAAGACATTATATGAATGTTCATTATATAAACATGAAGAAAAAAACATTCGAGATTTAAAAGAAAAAATTTGTAATTGGGCATTATTGTTTTTTACACATTATAAATAATTTACTTTTAGATAAATTTTAAAAAAAATTTTTTTTGTAATAGAATTATCAAATCCTGCAATACTTGATGAATTAAAACCAATTAAACCCGTAAATACTAGAGTTCCCGATTCTACATCATCTACCATATCACCATCAACTATCACTTTCTTGGTCACAAACATCTCCCATCTTTGCAACAACAACGACAACAACACCAACGTCATCATCATCTTATTTATCTTCAACATCTCCCATATCCCAATCAAGTCCTATACACAAATCAACTTCTGCATTCCGATCAGCTCCTGCATTCCAGTCAACTTCTGCATTCCGACCTCCTTCCGGATTTCCATCATCTTCTGTATTCCTTCATCTATTGATAGATTTACTACAAACATTGGCACATAACCATCATCTCTGCCTCTACAATCACCTTTCTCAAGTTCTACTATTGCATCAGACAGTCCTATGTTTAATAGATCTATTAATAATAATAACCAACAAACAAATTTAAATTGAACAATTTTACAAAATTACTCTAATAATATTATTATTATTAATATTAATATTAACACAATACTAACCGCACCTTTAACACAATCAACAATTAGATCAAATTCACCACCTTCTATGAATAATGATCTAAATTTTAACATGTTTTTTCTTGGTATTTAGAATTCATTTGGTTTTTTCTCAGAAATTATAAATTATAAACAATGTAATAGAATGTTTTATTGTGGATTAAATTAGTGACAATAATAAAATAATATATATTCACATAGTATGTATATAAATAACCATGTTTTCAGAATGAAATACTAATAATAATATAATACACAAATGAACAAATCATTAATCTAATTATCTGCTATAAGTTGTTATCATTGTCATTGTTATAAGATCTAATAAATTTACATATTATTGTTAATATATTGCATTTAACAATTCTTTTATTTTAAAAAACCCAAAAAAAATTACTTAAAATTCTCATTGCCTCTAATACTTATCATCATCATCATCTAATTTGGAGACAAAATTTTTAAAGTTGATTTTTTGTTTTTTCTAATCTCTTGATGATAAACATACTTGTATCCAAAAATCTTTCAACACAATTTGTTAAGCAAGTTTCTTCACCACGTTCAATCTTATTACCAACCTTGGTAATACATTTGTCCCAACATAGATCAGTAAAAGTGTGAACAGATTGTTGAAGACGCATTTTTGCATTTTCACCTTCTAAAAATTTTGTGAGTTCTTTTTGTGAAGCTTCATCGAATTCCAGATTTGAAGAGGGAGATGTTGTTAAAGAAAAATCAGAAGACATTTTTAAAATTTAGGAGGAAAAAAATTTGATAAATTTGATCAACATGATTATCAAATTTTACACAAATTTATAGATATTGTTGATGAAAAAAACAATATAATAAGGGATTGATTGGCTCATTTGAATGATGAAAGAGAAAAGCGGTAAGCAATTTTATTTTTTCTCAATTCCAATTATTGTATTTAAAAAAAAAAACTAGTTCAGGATTTATTAATCAGGAATTAATTGAAACGGTGTCTATGACTTTAACAGAAGTTTTTGTCATCTTTATTTTCTAACATGGGTCCGATGATGAATGATGGTCCAATATTTATTTGTCAACATCAAAATCGACCATGTTCAAAAACGCAAAAAAAGCACAGAAGGGACAATAAAATTTATTATATGATTACTATTTAAAAAACAAAATTTTTTTGAACTCTACTATTTTATTTTATTTATGCAATCCATCCATCACCTAAAAACCGATTTAAGAGCCTATTTTCTTGAAAATTCAAGTTTTAACTCGAGCCTGCTCAACTTGGGGTTTCTATTCGAATAAAACGAATAAGAATTTGTATTACGTTGAAACGTGATTAGTATAATTTTGGTATAACGAATTTTGAAATTTATGTGTTGGTGAATTTCAGAGACAGGCCACTCTACAGCGTAGGAAATTTAATTAAGAAGACCATTATAGAGTAGGGTTTTTATATAGAAAAAATTGGGATCCAATTTTTAGTTTGTTATAGAGTGGAGACCATTATAGAAAAGGCTGTTATAGAAAGTGTGTAAAAATACTTAAATTTATCATTTTTACCATGTCTTTATGGAAATATTGTAAAAGTGACTTTTAAAACACCCATATCGTGCCATATTATCTGTGTAAGAAGGTTGTTTGAATTTGTGGTAAAACAATTAAGCTTAGTAGATTCTGGGATGAAATAAAGCAAAAGTGGGGCAAAGAACAATTTTCAACCTGCTCAAATTGAAAATACAGAAAGTCAGAATAAGGGTTTGATCCTAATGTATATGATAATATGGATGATGATGACTTATTCCTAGATGAAATAAATGATGATACTCTAATCTCATCTCTTACTTATTATAGATAATAACAAAACAAAAACATCAATTGTGCAATATGGCAAGCATTGTTATACAAATGAACTGGAATATTTTAACACATCATGTACCATCTAATGTAATTTATCATATTTCAGAATTAAAAGTTTTAATTGATGGTAATATTCTCAAATTGTTAGGAGATGAGAAGAAATATTATAATGAATATTTTGGTCAGGACGATATTATTGAGGTCATGTTTAAAGTTTGCTTATTCATCTTATTAAAAACCTTGCTTGAGTTATTATAAAATTTGCGTGTTACCTCTATATGTATTGCTCTGGGCCCTGTTGATTGTGAGTTAAACAAATAAATATACAGCATTTGTACTTACATAATGGTTTTTTTGCTACTTTATTTTGTAATAAAAACGGTAGTATATAGTAATAACAGCAAAATAAAAACAAGATATGTATGTATATATAGATATATAGATATAGATAGATAGACAGACATATATATTGGTCGATTGAGATAAACGAGTGACTGACTGACATCGAGAGAAATATTTGTTCAATGATTCAATTTAAAAATACTTTTTGTAAACACTTATTATAATTTTGATATTAAAAGACCTAAAAAAAATACAAAAGTTAACAAAATTTTGTTGTATTATTTATAATTTTTTTTATAATAAAATTTTACATAAAAAATCGAAAAATCGAAAAATTATTTATTATTATCTATTCTTTATTTATTACATGAATATCCAAGTTCTTTTAACCCAAGACGTAATGCTTCAATGGTTTTTTCAACATGTTTTCGTTCTGGTTCAGTAACACTAACACCCATATGTCTATATTGTATCAATCAACCAATTAATCAATCATTTAATATGTTTTGTTAAAAAAAAAGAAAGTTAAGTATTTTATCATACCCGATTCTAAAATATTTAGTAGCTATTTCTTTATGCAATCCACCAGCAATCACAACATCATGTGAAGAAACTTTAGGAAGTAAATCAGTTGCTGCTATACCATCAGGATAATATACAGCTGTCATGCCATTAGCTGAAGTTTCTTTAGATTTAGGAACCTAACAAAATCAACCAACAAATCAATCAATCAATCAAAAAATTTTATATTTAGTGAAAAATTGTCAACTTACAAATTTTAACCCTAATTCTTCAACAGCCTTTTTAATCGATGCACTAGCTTGCTTGTGTTGTTCAAAACGTGTTTCAATTGGCACTGACATTATTTGTTTTAAACTTGCATGAAGTGCATATATTAATTGAACTGGCGGTGTGGCGAAATACATTCCTTTACGCGTTTCATATGCATTCATGACTATTATAAGAAATAAAATAAAAAACAGTTAGAATCTTATTTTTATCATTACTATTATTATTATTCAAAGATATATTAGATATATATATTACTTGGTAGCCAATTAGCCCATGAAGCGTAATAACTTGTAATTGGTGATTTACGTTTTTTAAATACTTGCTTTTATTTTTTTAAATAAATAATTAATTATCAATTTTTCTTTTTCAAAATATAATAATAATAATAACCATACATACCATTGATCTTTCACTTGCAACCAAAATGGATAATCCTGGTGGTACTCCTATTCCTTTTTGACTTGCTGTCATCACAATATCAAGCCCCCATTCATCTACACGAATTTCTTCAGATCCAACAGAGCATACTCCATCAACAATTATCAATGTATCCGGTGATTTTTGTCTAACTAGTTGTGCAATGTTTTTTATATCAGATAGCACCCCGGTTGATGTGTCAACATGAGTAATTGTTATGGCTTTGTATCTTTTGTTATCAAGAGCCGAAGAAATATCTTCAAGTGATGGTCGATCACCGATGTCTGCTTTAAGTTGAGTCGCTTGTGCACCATAGGTTTTAAGGCTATATACATCCATACATTCATACATTATGTATTATATTAATTTACATACAATATAAAACTTAAAATATTTTTAAAATCATAGTTTTACCAGGTAGCAAAGGAATCACCAAAATATCCGGTATGTAAAACAAGTACATCTTCACCAGGTTCGATCAAATTAGAAGAAACCATATCCCAACCCAGCGTGCCTGAACCAGATACAACGAATGGTTGAGCACTCTTTGTAATAAATAATTTGCGTAAAAGCTCAAAACATTCACTAAACGCATTGATGAAAGCAGGTGAAACGTGAGATGTTGCAGGTGTAGCTATCGATCTTAAAACATCATCATGAAATTCCACTGGACCTGTTTTTTGATTGTTTATAAAAAACTTAATGGTCAATAATCAAAAGTCAATCAATCAATTCATAAGGAATTATATCTCATTTCTCACTAAATCACGAAATATTACCTGGAATCATGCATAATTTATGATCTTGTGAAGAATTAGAAGACATTATTGAAAAATTTTTATCGTAAAAATTTAATGCGAGTTTCTTTTTCTCAATAAATGAACTGTTACTATATCTTAATAATAATAGAGTGCGTCTAAAAGCATAGAGCATATATATATTTATAATTTATGTAAGTAATATATTTTTTGGCTCTCTATATATATATATATCTATCTACCTATATATATATATATATATATATTATACAAGTTTTTTTTTAATGATGGATAAATTTCGGGTAATTATATAAATGAATATACTTGGTAAATATTGACGCAGATCTCTCGAAATTGGCAAAAACCTATCCTACTATAGTGCAAGTCACTTAGTCACTGAACTTTTTGTGCTACACCGCCATTTTTTGAGAAAAAAATTTCCAATCAAAAATGCAATAAAATTTGTATGGTCA
>CAUDNR010002569.1:26575-45078 GCA_958430865.1 Entrophospora sp. SA101 | reverse complement strand
ACTATGGGCGCAAGTTAATTAAGCAGATTTTAGCGAAACAAGGTTTCTTATTATTAATATTTTTACTTTTTCTTTTTGATTTTTATCTATATGGCAAAAAAAAGAAAATAATCTAACCGGAAGAGAATTAATCACCAAGTTAATCACCGATGATTTAATTAGAAAAGTATTAATTCCCAATTAGATAGTGAAGTAGAAATTATAGTAGTATTAATAAACGCTTGCTATTATGCCTTATAAAATAAACAAACCTATAAATTAACCTAGTGCTTAGACGATAATAATCCCCCTATTCTCGGCATTATGGACTGTTTTCAGATAGAGAAATTTGCTAAAAATTAGTTTATTTTTGTCTACCAAGAAAGTTTTTTAAAGCCTGGTACTCAGCCTTTGTAAACTCACTCGCGAAAATGAATTCGACAGAGTAAATAGTTACGAAAAACCGCCCGAGAGCGACCACATTGCAAGCAACGGGTATATTTTCTCACCGCAAATCTGGGTGTCTTTTTGGCTTTCTCAATTAGTGCTTTTCTGGCCATATTGTTATTTTTACGTCTTTTTGCAAATTTTATTTATTATTTTTAGCAATCATCCGCCGATATATCAAACACCTAAAATTATAATATAGACCAAAAAAGGAAACTTAAAACTATCTCTGAATTTGTTTTAGATTAAGGAAAAAATCGAAGTTTAAAGTTTTGAGTTGATATAAATTAATGCCTCAATTACCCGAATTGAAAATTGAAATTACCCAGATTGAAAATGACAAAATTTTTTTGAAAACTAATTACAGTTGGGCGGTTTGTTTAAATGCTGAGTACAATGGCAAGGCCCAAAGTTATTACCTGGCAAAAAATCTGCTTAATTTTCGTAAACTAAAAAAAATACTTTCTGATTATGTCTTCCCTTCTGGGGAATGGCAAGTAAAAAAAACCGACTTTAAATTAAGACCTTACCAAGAAAAAGACGTCAATTTTCTCAGCCAGCAAAAAAATATTGGCATTTTTAACGAAATGCGAACCGGAAAAACTCCTACGGCTTTGGCAATTTTTCAACGTTGAAAAGTTCCTAATTTAGTCATTATTTGTCCCAGCATTCTCCAAGCCCAATGACAAGAAGCCGTGGAAAATTGATTAAACCAACCGGCCTATCTGCTTAGTTATTTGTCTTTAACTGAACGACAAACTATTTACCAAAAATTTTGTCAAGAAAAAAATTGAATTATTATCGTTTCCAAAGATATTTTTAAAATTGACAGCAAATATTTTCGGAACCTGCGAAAAAATAAAAAACCGACTTTTTGTTCACTGATTGATGAGGCTCATTATTTAAGAAATTATCAATCTCAACAAAGCAAAAGTATTTACACCTTAAAAGACAGTGAGTACAAAATGGCGCTAACTGGAACGCCAGTAGTTAATCATTCGAGCGACATTTTTGGCATTTTAAAGTTTCTCCAACCAGAAATTTATGCTTCCTATTGAAAATTTGCCGAAGAGTTTTTTTGAGTGAAGGAAACAGAAATCCCCAAAGCACCAAGAGCTTTCAAAATTAAAAGAGTTTTAGGCTTCAAAAATGAAAGAATGAGCCAAGAATTACAAAGGCGCTTGAACCAAATCTCCGTTGCCCGCAAACAAAAAGAAGTTTTGCCCTGATTGCCTTTAATTGAGCAACAAGAAATAAAATTATTGATGGAAAAAAAACAGCAATTGCTTTATTCCCGCTGAACCCAAAAATGAGACAAAAATTATCCCTTGCAGTTTCTGGCTAAACTCAAAACTTTAACTTTATTCCCTCCGGCTTTGATTCACGAGGAAAGAGACAAAAAAGATTTTCTGACCGAAGAAGACCGAAAATCATTGAAAGATTGTCCAGGGAGCAAAATTGCTTATTTAGTCAATTTTTGTCAAACCAACTCGCAACAAAGTTTACTCATTTTTTCTACCCGTACCGAAACCTTTTTGGAACCCTTAGCCCAGGCTTTACAAGAAAAAAAACTAAAAGTAGCTTTGCTTACTGGTAAAATTCCTCACCAGCAAAGAATTGAATTCATTAACGATTTTCAGCAACAAAAAATTAAAATTTTGCTCTGTAATATCCAAAGTGCAGGTCTGGGACTAAATTTAAGTCAAGCCGATATTGCTGTTTTCGCCGACCGCAGTTATTCCCCGGCCGACAACGAACAAGCCGAAGCCCGTTTTTTACCCACCAAAGAGAGCGAAAACCCCAAAACTCGCTTAATTATTGATTTAGTTTGCAAAGGGACAATTGACGAAAAAATTTTAACTCTCCTGAAACGAAAAAAAGATATTACCAAAATAATTACCTCTCACCCCGAGTATTTATTATAAAATTATTAATCAATCATTTAAAACTAGTTTTTACCTTTCCTTTTTGCCACTTTTACCAGCAATCCACCAATCGTTAATAAAGCAGTCAATAACAAGCCAATTCAAATAATTCTTTCCTTATTTGCTGGCTGAATTATTTCTTTTGGCGGATTAACCACCGCTAAACTATTTAAATTCTGCTTGGCAACAATTATTTAATCTTTCTAGTTGAAATTCTTCTGCTTCAATATAATGATTTTCTTTTTTTTCTCATTCGTTTTGTAAATAATCAATCAGGTTCAACAAATGCTCCTCGTTTTCTTTGAATGCTTCTAATTGGTTTTCTAGCAAGGTGTTTTGTTGGTCGTATCAGTTTATTTGTCCTTTTAGTTCTAATATTTTTTGTTGAGTTTGGTCTTGAAATTCCTCATAGGCTTCTTTAAGATGCTTTAATTCGGTGGCTAAGGAGGGATTTTGCTTTTTAGGGTCAATATTTCAATTAAATTGCTTATTAGCACTAGGAGTAGTAGTGTCTTGCCATTTACACCTCCGGCACGGAGGAGGAATTTCTATCTTTAATTTTGCTCTCTCTCTCTCTCTCTCTCTCTCTCTCTCTCCTTTTGCTTTTAATCAACTCGACTGAAATCCACCTCCTGGCAGCGGAGGAGAAACCGAAATCCCTCTCTCTGACCCCGAAGTAAATGTCCCTGAACCCGGAGAAAACGACCCCACTCCTGAGCCTGATTTTGTCCCTGACCCTTCTGACCCCGACCCCTTTGACCCTGACGATGATGATGCTGATTAAAAATAACCATAATGACAACTGTCGACCGAGAATATGGCTATATTTTCTACTTCAAAGAAGGAGAGCCCAAAATGCTTGGCAAAGAACCTCATATCCACATTTGGGGACACGGGAAAGAAATCCAATACTATCTTTCTCCTTTACGGCTAAAAAGCAAAAAACCTAAAAACTTTCCCCAGGGAGAAAAAAGCAGACTTTATCAAATAGTCAAAGAAAGAAAAGCAAAATATCTTGATAAGTGAGAAGAGGTTAAAAATAGTTAATAATATTATGACAAGGTTAAGAGAAATTGAACGAGAAATAAGAAAGCCGGCAAAACTAAAAGCAGTCCGGAAAGAAACTTGCCAACACCCGCGTATTTTGAAACTGGAAATAAGCAAATCAGAAATAACTGCTTTCTTGGATGATGGTCGAAAAACCAGTATTCCCACCGACTGGTTTGCCAAATGAGGACATAAAAATGTTAAACCTAAACAATTAGAAAAATATGAAGTTTGGGATGGCAGAACTATTTTTTGACCGGAACTTGATGCTCATGTGGGAATAGAAGTGTTTACTGACGGCTTACATGGAATTTGCCCTGATTGCCATTAAAAAAAACAATCCTGATAGGTCAGAACTAAAATTATAATATTATGAATGAGAAAATAAAGTGCATAAATAATAATTGTTCTGACTGTCAGGAATGATTAAAAGAAAACTTAGCTGAATGTGAAGATTGGGAAGTTAAAAGAAAAAAGAGTTATCAAAATTTGAGTTTAGGTTTTGTCCTAACCAAGGAAATAGAGACAGAAAAGACGAAGTAAGGCATCCCGAAACAGGAGGTCATAACTACAACTTCGAAAAATGCCCCTCCTGCCAAGCCGTAATCAAAATAATTAAATCTAACGGCCACGGAGACCAAACCGAAGAAATAAAAGAACATGCTGCTAATTGCCAGCAATCCCATTCTTCCTCAACTTCTCAAAACAAAAGTTCTTTGTCTAGCAATACCAGAGAGAGAGAGAGAGAGAGAGAGAGAGAGAGAGAGAGAGCAAAATTCAGCCTCCCACCACGAAACGGACACCGCCACAGCCGCGAAATTCAGTATCCCACCACGGGGCTGATTTAAATTAGATTTACAGTTTTTCAACGAAGGAGAAGATAAAGATCTTGGGGTTCAGCAAGCTGAATCATTCGAAGGACTCACAGACAAAGAAAAAATAATTACACTTATCCAAAACGGGGTATGATTAAATGAACAGAATGTAGAACTTACAAGAGAAAACCAGACATTAAAGGAAGAAATTAACGCCTTAAAAGAACGAATTGCTTCAAATGAAGAAGAATTAAAGCAAGAGCGAGAAGTGGTTAAAAAAATGCCAGAACGGCAAATTAACGCAGACAAAAGAGAAATTTCTCGTCTAATCGCTGATATTGAAGAATTGAATAGGGTCGTTGAAGAAAAAGATAGAGAAGCAAGCCAATTACGACGCGAAACTAATGAAGCTAAAAACGCCTTAGAGACAATCAATAAACTCTTAACCCAGAAAGAAAATGAAACAATTCAATTAATCAATGAGTCAAGTAGTCGTAAAGAATTAGAATTAGAAAAAAAAGTTGAAGAACTAGAAGCGAAAATAACGAAAAGTGAAAATGATTTTAACCAGTTAGCGTTACAAAATGCGAATGAAGTTGAAAACTTACGGCGCCAAAGCGAAGGATACGAGCAAGAAATTGCTAGACTAAGTATAGTCATGCGGAATTAGCTAATTATACGAGAGAATTAGAGCAAAATTTCGCCAATAAAAGCAAGGAATTAGAAATAAGAAAGCAGGAAGAACAGGTAATTATTAGTGATACAGAAACTGATAACGAGCGAGGAGGCACCCCGAAAGTTTATAATAAAGACCAAGTTAAAGAATTAGTAAAAAGCCTTAAATCCTATCAAAGAATAAACCGCGAATTAGAAGAACAATTAGCTAACCAATCCCGCCGTAATTCCCTGATTTCAAACACCAGTTTTCGTCTTCATAGAGTTTCCACTAGTTCTTCCGAAAATATTAGAGGAAATTTGTTTACGGAAGCGAAAAGGTTCCTTGACAGTCCAGTTGAAAACAAGAGTTTTTTTCCCTCCTCTCCCCAAATAAGCGACGAGAGTAAGAAGAGTAACGAAAGACCAACACACCAAAGGCAAGACACTTCTGATAGTGTATATACTGGTCTAAATACTGATAGTGAAGAGGAAAAACTCGATTATTTTCCGTTGATTGACGATTTAAGATCCCAGTTAGCAGCCAAAGAAAATGAGATAAGAAATTTAGAAAGTGAACAATTACGCAAAATAAAAGAAAACGAAGCCCTAACCAACGAAAATATTCAGAAGCAGAATAGAATTGACGCATTAAGAGATGAATTATCGTATAAGCAAAAACAAATAGATGAAGCAAACAAATTAATAGCACCACAAATCAGCCTTGACACAGTTGAAGAAGAGCAACCAACAAGTAAATTTAATGACAACCTTTCAGCTTCTACTAGGAAAAGGACTAACTCAAACTCCTCCTCCTTGCTTAATTCTAACTGGATTAGTCAGGAATACAAGAAAATTAAAGCAACAGTAAAGCCTGCTGGTTCTGTCGCTCTTTCTAAGGCACCGAGCACGACTTCTCGATTAGAAGAACAAAGAACAAGATACGAAAGAAGAATTGAGGAAATGAAAGAACAAATTCAATCACTTATACAAACTTCTCAATCAGCAAGAGACCAAAAACCAACTGATTTTAATGTTGATGAACATGAAATTAATGAGAGAAAAGAACTGATTAAAGAATTAGAAGAAAGAGTAAGTAGATTAGGGGCAGAAAATAAAAATATTAGTGAGGAACTTGCGAGAAAAGAAGCGGAAATTTATAGGGAAGCAGAAGCCGCTAATTTAGTAAGAATTGAACTACAAGAAACCCAAGAGTCTTTGGAATTAAAAACTGCTGAATTGGAGAAAGAAAAGAAAGATTATGAAGCCAATGCGAATGATTTAAACACAGCAAAAGAAGAAATCAAGCGAATGGAAGCGGCCGTGAAAGAAGCCGAGCAAGCCCTAAAAGCCCAAGAGCAAGCGGAAACCGACAAGCGAACGGCCGAGGACAAAGCCAAAGAGCAAGAAGCCAAAGTCCAAGAGAAAGAACTTAACCTTGCCACAGTCAAAAGCGAACTAAACACGACGCAGAGCAAACTCACTAACTACGAGAATTACCTTCAAACCATTTTGGGAATAAATAACTTTAATAATTTTCCAAGTAATAATACAGGGAAAAGTCTAGTTGATTTGGTTAATTTCTATAATAATAGTTGTCAAAATCACATTGACCGAATAAATACTTTACTTACTGCTAATAGTATTAACCATTCTCAATTAAAAAAACAATTACAGGATAATGGACATATTGTTAACACCAGTCATACCTGACAAAATTATTTACAAAATGCTACTAGTCAAACCGATTTAAATACACGGGTAAACAATTCCCTAACAGCGATTGTTCAGATTATTATAAGAGCAGAAAAAGAAAGCCACAAACAAACTAAAACTAAATTACACGCTGTTCCTTCTAATTGACAACAGCAAATCGCCAAGGCTAACGAGGATAAACAGCAAGCAGAAAGAGAAAGAGAAAGAGATAACCGCCCTACTCAGCAAGAATTAGAAAATTGAAAAATTCGGGCTGAAAAACTTGAATCTGAAAACGAAAACTACCAAGTTCAATTAGCCAATAAGGAACAAAAAATCATTGACGAACTTAATCGCGATTTAAACCTCAACCTCCCAGAACCTAATTTAAAAAAAGTTATTAACCGAATTCAACAGTTAATTAAACAAGACCCAATTACCATTACTGATAATAGCACTATTGAAAGTTTAGAACAAGAATTAAACCAAGCTAACCAAACTATTACTAAACTCGAAAAAGAACTTACTCCTTTCGGGGAAGATTTAGCGGTAATTAAACAACTAGAATTAGAAAGTTTAGAGCAATTATTTAACCAAACAGTAGACAGTGCTATTAAACAACAAATTACCCAAGCAACTAGTTATCAGCAAGTAGTTAGTGCCCGACAAGCCTTCATTCAAAAACATTTAGAGCAAAAACAAAATGTTCAATCTTTGCCGGTGATTAGTCAAACGCAAAAAGAATTAATTCCCCAGCCAAACCAAGAAAGAATTATTTTAATTAGTTGCTTAGTGGCTAGTTTGCTAACTGTTGGGGGATTGTTGATGAAATCAAAAATTATTGGTGGAAGCAAGAGTAAGCAATAGTTGGTTGGTTAATATTTGCCTCCTCCATTTAACACTAATTTACTAATTCTAGTAGTTTGTATCTTAATCTTATTCCAAAAAGCCAAAACTAATTTCAAAGCTTTATTTACTTGTTGCTTGATTTCCAAACTAACTTTTCCTACCAGTCCTTTTAGACGGACCACTTTGTCAATGGTTTGTAAACGATTTAAAAGAATCTTGCTTGGTTTTTCTAAGCCATTATCCGGAGAGTTAGCAATAAACACCTCAAAGTCTTCGGTCGGCTCCGCTTCCTCCGTAGTTAAAGGGGCCACAATAATCTGGTCGTCAAATTCATTCTGGGTATCATTACTCACCACCAAAGAAGGACGGGTCTTTTTGATTTCTCCTCCCCGCTGGGTTTTATAATTATAATCAACTCAATGAATTTCTCCTCGGTGGGGAAAATTAGGCTTAGTTAATGCCATCTTCAATGGCTCCTTCCCAAACTTTGGCTTCTTTTTTCATTGCTTGGCTTTTGGCAACTCTTTTGTAGCCCGCAATTAACTTTTGTTTTCTTCGGCTTAGCTCTTCCGTAATTAATTTGTCCACTAACTGGCTAATTTGTCCGGAGCCTATTTGTTGTTTTAACTCTTGATAAGTTTTGTCTTGAATACTAATGCTTAATGTTTTCATATATATTGTTTTAATGTTTATTGTTTGTTGCTCAATAATTAAATAATTCTTTTTGTTTTTGGTTGGCGTAATTATTTTTTTTGGTTTATTCTTCCCTCTCCTTAAAAGTTGTTTTTTTCTTTTCTCAACTAATTTTTTGTTTAATATCGATTCTACGAGAAAGTATTTTGAATAATTATAGCCGAGTTAATCAATCAATAAAAATTTATGATCAAAACAACAAAAATAATTATTATATATAATTCAAAACTAAAATTAATTATGCCAAAAAAGAAATTACCCAAAAAACTGGCCAAACCTACTAAGGAATTAGTCAATTGAAAAGAAGAATTAACTGTTTGAAGTATTGTGCTTAATACGGTTATCGCGATTATTCAGTTAATTATTACTTTGGTGATGATTAGTCGGGGCAAGTAGAAATTAGTTTGCTGGGAGAGAAAAACTTTTTTCACCTTTTGGCTCAGTTGAAAGAACAAAAATAATAATATATGAAAGTGCGTAGTTCTGTCGAAAAAATTTGTAAAAAAGGTTGCCAATTTGTGCGCCGGAGAGGGGTTTTACGAGTTATTTGTAAAGCTAATCCTAAGCATAAACAAAAGCAAGGTTAGTAAAAATAAATATATATGGTTCGGACAATTCGGATTAGTAATGTTAATATTCTCACCCGGAAAAATATTTATGTGGCTTTAAGTGGTATTTACGGAATTGGCAAAAAGTTTAAAAAAAAGTCCCGGGCTCGGCAAATTCTCGAAAAATTAAACATTAATCCTTTCTTGAAAGCCAAAGACCTAACTGACGAGCAAATTAATTTAATTAATCACGAGATTCAACAATTTGAAGTAGAAGGAGATTTGAAACAAATTAAAAAGCAGAATATTGAAGAAAAAATTCGGATCAATTGTCTACAAGGTCGGCTGCATTCCATGGGTAAAAAAGTCCGGGGTCAGCCTACGCGGCATAATAATCGCACCCGACCAAACGGAATAGCAAGTATCACTAAACAGCGGTTAGCGATTGCCGGCAAGAAAAAAGCTCCACAGCAAGGATAATCAATGATGAAAAAAGATAATTTAGAAAAAACTAAAAAAGTAAAAAAGGTGAAAAAAATTCCGAGTGGTCGGGGTTGTTTGAATATCCATTCGAGTTTCAACAACCTCATCATCACCATCACCCAAACAAACGGGGACAAATTGGCACAAGTTAGTTCGCGCACAGCCACTGGCTACCGGGGCACCAAAAAATCTACTCCTTTTGCTGCCCAAAAAGCCGCAGAAGCCGCCTTAGAAAAACTAACTGAATTTGGCATTTCGTTAGTCGAAATTATTGTTTGGGGAATTGGCAGTGGGCGGGACGCCGTAATCAAAAAAATTTGTAATACCGCTGGTCTCCAAGTAGAAAAATTGGTCGACAAAACTGCCCTGGCTTTCAATGGTTGTCGACCCCGCAAAACTCCCCGTAAATAAACATATGAATCAAGAATTATTTCCCCTTCCAGCAATGGAAATCAAAAAAACAATTAAATCTCCGCTGACTACCGAATTTGTTTTTAAGCATTTAGAAACTGGTTTAGCGGCCACCTGAGGAAATACTTTCCGGCGACTTTTACTCACGCGCGTTCCTGGCTGAGCCATTTTTGCCGTGAAAATCAGTGATAAAGCAAAAACCATTACTAACGAAATCGCTAAATTAGAAGGAGTGAAAGAAATACCTATTTACTTGAACTTCCACCTCAAAAAATTAGTTTTTCAATCCCCGTCGGAGGATTATCTACGCCAAGGAAAAATTTGCACTTTACAAATTAACGTTGATAATTCCCAAGGTAAAGAAGAATACGTAGTTACTGGCAAGGATATCCAAGGAGAATTAACTGTCCTTAATCCCGAAACTTATTTGGCGACAGTTGCTCCTGCTGCCCAATTGAAAATTACTTTGTATTGCTCCTATCATTATGTTTCCCGGTCTGCCAAGGAACAAAAATCATTTTTTTCCCTCGAGAACAAAAAAAAAGATGAAAGCGATGCTTCCAACGGAGAAGACGATAACAAACAAGAAATTCAACTCCAAAATGAAGAAAATCTGATTTTTCTCGATAGCGATTATTGTCCAGTCAAAACAGTAAGTTGACAAGTTGAACCAGTTATTGTTGACTTGGATAAGCAAGAGGAAAGTTTAAAATTAACAATTACTACTAATGGCAGCATTAGCGCCAACAATTGTTTACTAACGGTGATAAACTTTTTAGAGCAGTCTATGCTTAACATTCGGCAGTTAATTGCTTCTGAACCACGCCAAGAAAAAGCCAAGCCAGTCGGAAAAAGCAACTAAAAGTTGAATTTGCTGGAAGGATGGTCAGCTTTTGTTATAATGGTGATAATTTTTAGTTTACAAAAAAGATTGCTTTTGAGAGTTTTGGCTCGTTTTGCTCTTTCAAGGGTAGTTCCTAGTTTCACCAAATTATTCATATTGCCAAAAAAACTCCTGGTCATTGATAATTATTACGTCGCTGCTTTTTACTCCTTTTTGCCGAAAGTATTCACCGAGATTGGTTTTTTTTAATTCTTGGATTAGTTTTTCTTGGTGGTGACATTTTTGGCTCAAGTTCTCAATAAAAGAACCGGTCAGTTTTCAATAATGGGGTTTTAAGGAAGTTATCTGCCAGTCAAGGGGAACCGTAAAATCATAAATTTTATGGAGCAGAGAAAAAGGAGTAGTTTTTTGGCTTTTTTTGGTTAATTTAAATAATTCTTTTACTAATAAACCTAAATTAGTTTTTTGGGCTGCTGAGATAAAAAAATGCTTCTTGTTTTTTAGTTTAAGTTGAACTTTTTCTAGTAATTTTTTTTTTTCTGTTGGGGAAAGCAAGTCAATTTTATTTCAAATAATTATTTTTTGCTTATTTTGGGGTTCAGCAATTCCGCTGCTTTTTAATTCTTTTTCTAAAATGTCTAAATCTTGTCAAGGATTATCTTTGTTGGCGTCTAAAACGTAAATAATTAAGGAGCAGTGCGTGGTGTGCCGCAAAAATTGTAAACCTAAGCCTTTCCCTTGGGCTGCTCCTTCAATAATTCCGGGCAAATCAGCAATAGTTATCCTTTGCTCTCCTTTGACTAAAACTCCTAATTGGGGATTGAGAGTGGTGAAAGGAAAATCCGCGGTTCTTACTTTGGCCTTAGTTAAAGCGTTGATTAAAGTGCTTTTGCCAGCATTAGGCAAACCTAACAAGCCAACGTCAGCCAGAATTTTTAATTCTAGTCGCAGTTGAATTTTTTCTCCTAAACTACCCTTTTGGGCATAATGGGGAGCCCGATTAACCGAAGAAGCAAAAGCGGCATTTCCGCACCCACCTTTTCCGCCTTTGGCAATTAATAATGTTTGTTGAGGAAACAAAATTTCCCCAAGAATTAACTCCTTGTTGATTTGGGTAAAAGCAAGTTTTTCTTCTCTTAATTTAATGACTGTGCCCAAGGGAACTTTGATATAAATATTTTCTCCGTTTTTGCCAGTTTTTAACTGATTTTCTCCGTTGGCTCCATTACCGGCTGCTCAAACTTTTTTCCTGCTTAACGAAAAAAAAGAATTTATTTGCTCATCCCCTTGAAAATAGACATGACCGCCATTACCACCATTTCCTCCGTCTGGACCAGCTTTGGGATTACGATAATCATGACGAAAAGAAACAGCACCATTGCCACCTTCACCAGCTTTAGTAGTCAGAATAATTTCATCCACGAATTTCATATTAAAAATTTTACTTTGTTCAAGTTTTTTTATATGATAAAAGTATGAATGGTAATCAAAACCAAGTTAGGGTCATTTAACTTACTTTGCTTTTGGGCTAGTTGTTGGTTTTCCGCTTCTCGCTTTTTGCGGCCAATATCAATACCGATTTTTTTATTTGCAGGAAGTAAATCATAAAAACATTCTTCTCCTACGCTTAGTTCTAATCAAGTGTATTTTTTTCCATTAATTCAGCAAATTGAAATAATAGTTTGTCCTGTTGATAAGCAGCGTTGATATTAATGCTTACTGGCAGACCATTCACCAAGCCAATCGGCAAACTTAAACTAGGAAAGCCACCCAAACTGGCTAAAAGTAGTAAATTATCGCTCCAATGCGTTTCACTACCAGTAAAAAAAAAAGTACTATGTTCGATTTTTGGGGCTTCACTATTCGTGCTGGGTAAAAGCAAAAAATCATATTGACGAAAAATTTTTTCGGCTCAGTTCTTTACTTTTTGCCGAAAAAGATAAGCCTGTTCGCAACCTTGTTTATTTTGTAAAAAATAACTACCTAATAGCAAACGTTGCCGCACTGATTTGCCTAAATATTCGGTTCTCATTTGGCCCACTTTTTCTCCAATATTCTTGGCACTATTTACTTTTTGTCCGTAAGTTATTCCTTGGCAAGAATTTAAATGACTGGCTAACTCGCTCGAACAAATAATTAAATAGCAAAGTTGAAGATTGTCCCTTATTTCCAGGGGAATCTCAATGGTTTTCACTTGATAATTTTTTCCTTTTAAAATAGCAATTGTGTTTTGGTATAGTCTAGCAAATTCCGGGGCCAAATGTTTCTCTATGCCTTTTAAAACAGCGATTTTTTTGGTCAAAGAAACTGGCTTAATTCTAGCTTGCTCAGCAGCAATAGTTAAAAGGTCATTAGGGTCAGGTTGGGCGATTACCGCAAAAACTTCCTTGGTAGTAGCCACAGAATTCGCCAAAATTCCCACTGTATCCAAAGAGGAAGCCATAGGAATAAGTCCATAACGAGAAACTAACCCGTAAGAAGGCTTAAAACCAATTATTCCACAATAAGCCGCTGGTTGCCGCACTGAACCACCGGTATCACTACCTAAGGCAAAAGAAACCAAGCCTCTGGCTACTGCTTCTGCGGAACCAGAAGAAGAACCCCCGGTAATATGCCGAGGATTATGCGGATTAGTAATTATTCCAGTATTAGCTAATAATCCTGTGCCGCCGCAAGCAAATTCATCCATTGCCGTTTTTCCTTGGAAAATTGCTCCTTCTTTGGCTAATAATTGAATTACTGTGGCGTTTTCACCGGGCACAAAATCCAGCAAAAAATTTGAACTAGCCGTAGCGGGTAAATTTTCCGCTCAAAAGTTATCTTTGGCTAAATAAGCAACATTTTTTAACTTGCCCCGGCTTTTTCTTGGTTTTTTGTGAGCAGGAAGAGGAGAAATGGTGAAATTGCTATTGGTTTTTTCCATGGGATAATATAAATTTTATATTTATGCTGCCTATAAGTTTTCAATTTTTTGGTGTTAATAACCTGGTCAAAAAAAACAGAGAGAGAGAGAGAGAGTATTCAAGTAAAAAATGACTAATTTGAGTAGTTTTTCTAGCCGGAGTAAGTGGTTTAATTTATTGGCTAACCAAATCCAAAAAAACTAAGCATTAAATGTAAAAAGATAATCAATGACCAATGAAGCCTGCCAAAAAATAACCAAGAAAATTAAAAAACATTCTACTATTATTTGTTTACGCCATATCGATGCTGATGGGGATGCCTATGGTTCAGCTATGGGGTTAGCCCAATTAATTAAAGATAATTTTCCGGAAAAAAAAGTTTTCACGGATGGAAAAAACAATGACAGCCTCAGCTTTTTAGGAAAAAACGACCAGTTAGAAAAAAGAGATTACCAAAACTCCTTAATAATAATCAGTGATACGGCCAGCCAGGAAAGAATAGATAGTCAACATTGAAAATTAGCTTCCGAAAAAATAAAAATCGATCACCACATCAAAGGAGAAAACTATGCCGATTATGAATGAATAGACCCAACTTATGCAGCAACTTGCGAAATGTTAGGAGAATTAGCGATGAAAGCAAATTGAAAAGTTTCCAAAAAGACCGCTAACTTTTTTTTGCTCGGAATAATCACTGACTCAGGAAGATTTTTGTACAGCAACACTACCTCGCGAACTTTCCAAATTGCTTCTTTTCTGCTCCAAAAAGGGGCTGACGCAAATTATCTTTGCACCAATCTTTATCAACAAAATCTCAATCTTTTAAAGTTTAAAGGTCATGTTTTAAAAGAATTCATTTTAACTAAGCCAGGAGTGGCTTTTCTTAAAATCACCGCTGCTACTTTAAGAAAATACAATATTAACCGGTTAGAAGCGAAATCAGTAATTAATATTTTCGCTAATGTCAAGGAGATTAAAATCTGATTGTTGGCAATTGAAGAAGCAAAAGAACTAATTAAAGTAAGTATTCGCAGTTCCCAGTATGTTATCAGTGAAATAGCCGAAAAATATAATGGTGGTGGACATAAATTTGCCGCAGGAGCAAAAATAAAAGCATGGGTGGAACTAGATAATTTAGTTGCTGATTTGGACAAATTAATAAGTTAATACTAATACTAAAAATAATTTAAGAATTGGATATGACATTAGATAAATTTTCTTTATCAAACAGGGAAAGAAAAAAGAATAACACTTGAAAGATTTTTTTTATCTTTTTTTGTTCTTTTCTTAGCCATTATTTTAATTTGTTTTCTTTTTTGCCATTTCAAAGATAAGCCAGCCAAAGTTATTGAAAAAAGTCCTTCAAATACGACAGAAAATCAAGAAAACAATACTTCTCCGCCGGGGAGTGGAAATTGAAAGCCGAATACCGATTACCAGCCAATTAAAAATGAAGCGGAGTACCAAGACAAATTAATTTCCTCAGCAGGGACAGAATATAAAAAAGCAGTGATTGAAGCTAATATGCTACCACGTGGCTCTGCTATTTTAACCGGTTCAGGTGATTTAGAAAAGCAAGGAATTAAAGCAATTATTCATGCTTGTCCCGGAGCAATTCAAAAAAACGCGGGGTCCGAATTTGAGCCAAATATTCAAGGAATTATTCATTCAGTCCAAAATTCCATAATTTTAGCCGAAAAAAATAACTATAAAAGCATTGCTTTTTGTCTGGTCGGAAGCAGTTTTCTTGACAGGATTTTTCCAAACCAAGGAACTAAAAAGGAAAAGCAATTAAAACTAGCTGAAATTATTATTAAATCAGCCGTTGAACAAAGAAAAAGTTTAGAAAAAATTGTTTTTGTTGATTTTGGCAATACGGCATTTATGGAAGTTAACATAAAGATAGGAACAGAAAGTTATTTTCGTAAAAAACTGGGTATAGTTTCTATTCTCTTTTGTGGAAATAATTCAATTACTGATTATTCGTCTCATAAATGCGAAGTAATTGTTAATTCTCTCAATATGGAAGGTGAATTTATTAGTTCAGGAAGTTTTTCCGGATTTATTGCTAAAAAAACTGGTTCAAGAAAAAGCAAAATTCAAAAAAAGATTAAGGAGCATATTACGGAGTTTAACAAAAGGCTAAAAAACAAATCTATCTAACTTGTTGCTGTCGTTTCGGCACTTTGAAAAGGGAACTGCAATAACTCTAAAAAATATTTATTTTCCTCAACTTTGGCAGAAGTAAAAACAATGGTAATTTGGCAACCTTGATTTTTAAAAGTTAAATCATAACTAGTTTCGGGAAAAATGTTTAAATCATTGATTCCCAGATTATAATTTCCTTGACGATCAAAACTTTGCCTCGATAAACCCCGAAAATTTTTAATTTGGGGCAGACTAAGATTAATTAAATTAAAAAGAAAGTGCCAGGCTCTTTTTTTCCGCAAAGTTAACTTGCAACCAATCGGCATTCCTTCTCGCAATTTGAAAGAGACCACCGATTTTTTGGCTCGCGTGCGAACTGGTTTTTGCCCTTGGCCGATTTGTTGGATTAATTTTTCGGTGCTTTCGAGATATTGCTGACTAGTAATTGCTTGGTTTACTCCACTGTTGAGAACAATTTTTTCAACATCAGTAGTTTGCATCAGAGAAGCATGTTGGAACTTGTCTCCTACTGCTTTTTTTACTTCTTTTCTTTTTTTTTCTCACCAATCATTAGTAATTAACATATTTTAATTTTTAACTTTATTTCGTCTATAAAAGCAAAACAAAATGAATAAAGTAAATACTGTCTTAATTGACGAACAGCTGGCGAGTGCTGAGAAAGGAACCGCTGGGGTAGTTCAACCTATCAACAGAAAAGAGCAAATCACAGGAATACTTACTTCCCGTATCGAAACCAAGCGTGATAAAGTTCCTAACAAAACTTACCATTACGGTTTTTTTAAGTTAGAAACCCAAAACCAAGAAATTCCGGTAGTCTTCAAAGAAAAACCGGAAATCCCCAAAGGCAGCAAAGTGGAATTAATCGGCAAATGAGCCAGTAGCTCCAACTACCGACCATCCTTCACAGCCAATGCTTACCAACTCCTCCCCGACCCACCCGAACTAACCACCCAAACCTTACGGGAGCAAATCCAAACTCTCCTTACCCCCAGCCAAGAAAAGAAAAAAGAATGAAGCCAAACAGTGGACTTTTTCTTTCGCAAGCTAGAAGAACTAAAAGAGCTAGAAAAGTTCAGCCAATTAGGAGAACAGTATTTAAAAGCTCACTTGCTCACTAAATCTGCTCGCTATGCTAACTATCAAAGCGAATATTTAGAGCAAGCTAAATTGAACCAAGCCAGTTATTTAGCCCGAATAGCTTCCGAGTTAGAGATAACTAAAAGGCAAATGTTAGCGACCGGTTGAAAGGAGGAACCAAAATAATGGGAGCCTCCCCTAAAATCCAAGACACTAACCTGAATATTACCAAATTCCAGTGTAGCCAATGTCAGCAAAAGTTCACAGACAAAGATAAAGAGAATGACAATTGAGACCTCTGATTTGACACTACTGGTGATGATACCCAATGCCCCAAAATAGGGGGTTGGTGAAGGTTAAGTGTTTGGGTGAGAGATATTACCCATAAATTTTCCCAAGGAGAAACTAACGGGCAACCTTGATATTCTTATGATTGCCCGGAACCCCAAGAGCAAGCCAAGGAGGTCTCCCGTGCCTAGAAACTTAAAAACCCAAGCCCAATTACAAGCTGAAATAAACCGACTAAAAGCGGAAAACCAACAATTCCGATTAGTCTTTCGAATAATCATTGAGACAGCTTATCAGGTGGTCAATAAAGAACCAGAACCAGAAACCAAGGAGGCCAACCATGAATAAACTACTCTTCACCCTGACCATTCTCAATTTCCTTCTCTCCTTGATAATTATCTTTTGAGCCATCAACAAAAACTGCTCCCGCTGCCAGCAAGAAATGAACCTCAAAAGAATATTTACCCTTAAAGACAAGTGTAAAGATTGCAAAGGAGGGAAAAATGACTAAGGCTCGAAGTGAATATATTTATCAGTTAATTGGCACTATTCAAGGCAAAAAACAAAAAGACACTAAAAGTCGGGCTCGTTATGAATTAGAAGTGACTATTAAAGGTAAACCTCACCTGAACAAAATTTGGGTCTACCAGGACAAATTAGAAAGTTCTCAACTTTGGCAAGAGATTGAGAAAAATGCTTATGTTGACAAAAAATACCTCTTTTATTGTCAGAACTACATGGGACAGTATCATTTAGTAGATTGAGAGGAAGTTGAGCATGAAAAATAAGTGTCAATACAATCATCCCAATTGCCAAAAAACAGCCACCTATCAACACATTCTCAAATTAGGATCAGTGAAAATAGATAAGGGTTATATTTGTCGAAGCTGTAAAGAATTTATCGAAAAAGCCCGGGAGGAAAATAAATAACTATGAATAACTACACCCAATGATTACAAAACAAAAATTTTTCTCTTAATACTATTGAAATTTATAATAAAGTAGTTAGGTATTACGGCAATCAGTCCCTCACTACCGAAAATATTATTCTGTTTGCAAAAAAAATAAATAAACAGCAAGAACCAGCCACCTGTCGAGCTTATTTGGCTGCTCTGGCTTCCTACACTAAATTTCAAGGAATTAAAGATATTGATTGAGAAAGAGTAAAAGTTTTAATTCCGAAAATCCAAAAGAAGTTTTACACTACTGTTAACCAAGCCGAATTAGAGTTATTAAAAAAAGCCCGTTTTGAAGGAAGTGATTGACTTTATGAACGAAATAATTTAATATTGGATTTACTTTTTTATTCGGGATTAATAATTAATATTCGTCATCGGGACTATCAAGGCAATTCTTTAAGAATTCACGGTAAGGGAAATAAGGTGAGATATGTTTTTGTTCCTGATTTTTTGGTTAAGCATTTTAAGTTTGGTTCTCCAAGATATTTATTTGTTCTTAGTGAAGGAAAAAGAATCGATGCTCCCCAAGTTCGAAAGACCATCCAAAAGAGGGTTAAATTAGCAGGTTTGAAAAAATGAATTACTCCTCATACTTTCCGGAGAAGTTTAGCCACTAATCTTTATAACCGAGGGGGCAAACTAGAAACGATACAGAAGCAGTTGGGACATTCTCACATCCAAACTACTCTCGGCTACATCCACAATGACTATACACCC